>NSMO01002857.1:325-13409 GCA_002588565.1 Coelastrella sp. UTEX B 3026
GGGAGATATTTGATCCGACAGTGATGCCACCAGCAGTAGCCAACAAGTTTGTGAAGCATGCAACGGTGCACAATGCGTTGAATCAACCGACACAGGTCAGTATGACTGTTATGATCTTTGGCTTGGCGTGCTACAGGCTTGTGGTCTGTGTGAGGTCCAGAGGGATGCACATAACACGCTTGCATTGTCTGTTGACTGGCAGCTCACCGGTTGGTGGGTCCACCGTTGATTGTGCATGATCTGTATGTGCTGTGCATGATCTGTATGTGCTGTGCGTGATCTGTATGTGCTGTGCATGATCTGTATGTGCTGTGGGTGATCTGTATGTGCTGTGCATGATCTGTATGTGCTGTGCATGATCTGTATGTGCTGTGCATGATCTGTATGTGCTGTGCGTGATTTGTATGTGCTGTGCGTGATCTGTATGTGCTGTGCATGATCTGTATGTGCCAGAATCCAATAGCCTGTTGCAAGAGCTCATTGCATATCGCTTCTGTGTCATGTGTACTGTTTGCCAGGTAGCGGTTCATGGCACTGGGCTCAAGTCCATGGTGCTCCCAAAGAGCAATGTCATGCTGTTGAGAGCCAAGCCACAAGAGTACAAGCTTATGGTGAGTGCTGGGCGGCAAGCAGTCCACCATTTCACACAGCCAGTGACCTGGCAGTCACAGAGGTTGTTGGTATTGGCCGGAGTGTTTACATGGATCCTGTTGATTGAAGCGACTGGATACATCCTGCTCAAGTTCATGTTTCCAGCTTTGTGGCTGTGCTTTGGCCTTTTGCTCCTGAGCCCGTTTATCCTTGATTATGGGCTCAGGACGCCTGTGTTGACATTCAGGTGTCTTTTGTCTGCTGTTGCTGCTTGTGCTGTGCAGGCTCTGTGTCTGGAGCTAGATGACACAGTGCCGTTCCGTATTCACTGGCCCCTGCATGCCAACTTATCATTCGAGGCGTCTAACGGGGCGTTGGTGCCAAATGTACGAGTCATGCAGAGGCCAGTATCGCATTACCTTGGGACCAATCAGCGGGATGAGGGCTGTGATCTGAGACCGCTGCTACCACTAACAGGCGGCACAAATGCAGCAGGTAGGTGGCTCTGCGCATACCTTTATTTGGATTGATTTTTTGAGTGTGGTCGTGGATGTTGTGCTAGCTTGCTGCTAGTGTCGGCAGTTTGTATCACACGATCAGCCTAACCCGGGCTATGGGATAGTAAAGGTGGACATGGCTGTGTTTGAGACTGTTGCTACCACTAATGCAGCAGACAGGCCACGTGTGTACGTCATCGCTCTTGTCAGAAGTGTGCTTTGCTATGAGGTTCATGATCTGTGTTTGTGTTAAGCAGTTCAGCTGGCTCAAAACAAGCTCTTGCCAGCAACCACCAGGATGAGGAAGTGATAGTACTGTTTGGTGCTGATTTTGCCTGGAAGCAGCTGCATGTTTCATCTGATTTCTGATTGTATGTTTATCAGCATTCTATCACTCTTACCAACCACCGTCGTGCCGTCTGTGTTTGTGTCTCTTACAGGCATGATGCGAAAGAGCTTACAGTTAGAGCTGGCTGACCCTCAGCACACGTACCTCCTCCTAGTGTACATGATGAGACGCAGAAGTAGAGAACAGGTTAAGGTGAGCTGTATCTGTTATGTGGCCGCATGATGGCCTTGGTGTTTGTCTGCGCATGGTAGGACTTCTTGTAGCATTGTGCGGCTGCAGCTGTACACTGGAAATGTGGAGGTCGGTGCTTGTGCTGCGGCATACATAAGCACACAGGGTTGTTCTAAAGGTTGTGTTAGGTCTCCTGTGTGCTGTAGTCATGCTCTTGGATGGAGTTGTACCTTTCTGCGTTCCTTGTGTAGGGTCATTTGTGTAGGGTGGTACTCTTGTTGTGGTTCTTTCCCCTTTTTAGACCGTGTGCTCACACCCCTGCCACTTCATGAACTGACCGCAGGCACTCATGAAGCCTCCAGAGCAGCTGGCCCAAGCTGTGCAGCGGGTGTGTCGTCATATGCACGGTGGACACAACCCAGCTAGGCAGTGTACAGCAGGAGATGCAGCAGCACCTGCAGCAGCAGGGCAGCCGGCAGCAGCAGCAGCAAACGGGACAGCAAACGGCGTTCAAACTATAGAATCTGACGATGACGACGACATTATAGTTGGGAATATTGTCGTGTCGCTCAAGGATCCAATGTCTGGTGCTCGTATGAATGTGCCTGTGCGGTTTACAGACACAGCAGGCACTGCGCCGTCAGCCTTTGACTTGGATACGTTTCTGGAGATGGCACAGCGCAGCAAGAAGTGGCTGGACCCGCATAATCAGGAGCCAAGCACGATTCAGAACCTGCAGGTATGAAATTGGGGCAGACATGGGAAGTGTGCTAGATGCCTGTTGTTCACGGGCCAAGAGAAGAGCAGCAAGCAATCGTCCCGGTGACACCACTGTGAACGCTGCTGTTTTGGCCACGTGCACCGAGTCTATCCAAATGTCTGTGAGTAAGTCCATGTTGTTGGACTGCTGCTTGCAGCCTATGCCTACAGCCCCTGCTGCATCATTCATGCTCAAGAGAGATTGAATCAGGTATTTCAGGTACCACAATGATGTCATTGGACAGGGGTTGCTTGCCACGTGCAAGCACCATGTCAATGGTGCGCACATACTCACAGACAGGCCGATCCTGCATTTGCTGCCAACAGGTTGATTCATATCTGGCTCACATTCTGGCCTGCCTAGCTGACAACCCGGAAGTTACAGAGATTGAGATCAACCCAGATGGCCAGTGGCGACCAGCCGGCAGCAGCAGCGACTTCATGTCTGTGCTAGATCAGCAGAAGGACATGGCAGCGGCAGCAGCACAGGCAGCAGCGGCAGCGGCAACTGTGGGACAGGCGGTGGCAGCAGCAGCAGCAGCGGCAAGTGATGACTCAGACGATGAGGATGATGCTGAAGAGCTCAGGTGGGACTTGTGGGGCTTGGGCTTGCTTCTGGTTTACCCTGTTGTCAGATGCTTTGTTCATGCTGAGCTTGGCAGCACGGCAAAACAGCAAACATGTTGGGTTATTCAATGTGCTTTAACCTTTTGCACAACATTGCTGGTGCTGTGGTTCAAGTTAGCGCCCAGGGCTGTTTTTGCCAGCTGCCACAGCTGGGACAGTCTGGCGTGGCGACCTCTGAACTGCAACCGCTTTATTGCTCTTGTCTGCCTGTGCACCAAAGCTTCCCAGGATTGAGTCCAGTGGTCATACGCATGCAAGCAACTCTGTGTCTGGTGGGTTTGCAGGCGGGCCATGGCAGAGTTTGCAGCAGCCAACCAGAAAGCTCAAGCAGAGCGGGCAGCAGCAGCAGCAGCAGCAGCAGCTAGGAAAGCCGTAGATGTCATAGATCTAGTGTCGGATGATGAAGATGAGCAGCCATCAGCAGCAGCGGCAGCAGGCGTCGGCAGCATACAGGCAGCTGCTGGTAGTGGGGCAGCAGCAGCAGCAAATCCTGTACAGCAGGGGCTGCGGATACGGCTACCGCAGAGGCTACCCCAGCAACACCAGCAGCAGCCGCTGCAGCATATGCAGCATCAGCAACCGGGTGCCAGGTTAGCAGCAGGGACAACCGCAGCAGCAGCGGTGGGTCCTCCTGTGCCGCATAGTGTGGGGCTTGGAGTACTCGAGCAGCAGCAAGCTGGTTTGAGTCGGACGCTGAGTCAGGGGGCTGTACCCGGGGTATCAGGGGGTCACCATCCTCAGCAGCAGCAGCAGCAGCAGGTGTGGCAGCAGCCGGGGTTACAGCAGCAGCAGCAGCAGCACCTGCAGCAGCATCTGGCTCATATGGGGCTACAGAATGGTCAGTATGCAGCTAGCCAACAGCAGCAGCTCCATCAGCAGCAGACACGGCCGATGCAGATACCTTTGGGGTCTATAGCAATGCAGGGGCAACATCTGCCAATGGCCTCGCTAGGAATGCAAGGCTCTCTACCAATGCAGCATGTGGTAACTACTAGTGTGCATATGCCTGGCCAAGGCGTAGCAGGCACTCAGATGCCTGTAGGCAGTTGGGCCATGCAAGGATCTATGCCTACGGCGAGTTTACATTTGCAGCCGAGTGCAACAATGCAGTTTGCGAGTGTCAGGCCAGCACAGCAGCAACCACAGCAGTTCCTGCAGGTGCAACGGCCACAGATGCAACTGCAACAGCAGGTAGCAGGGCAGCCTGGGTCGCCGAGGTATGCACCACCTATGTGGGTACAGCAGCAGCCGCATGGTGGGCATCAGCAGCATGTGCAGCAGCAAAACTTGTTGTTTGGTCAGCAGCTTCAACAACAGCCCCAGCAATATGGAGTTGTTCATCAAGGGCAAGGAGGGCACCCGGGAGGTCAGCAGTCAGTCACTGTTGGCCAGGTGCAAGGGGATGGCCCTATCCTGCTTGACGATAGCGATTAGTCGTGCGCAACCGGCGTGTACGTTGCCCTTCTGGGTTCCCACAAAGTGTCTGGCTCCTCTGCTCGGTGTCGTGGCGTGGTGTGACCCAAGTGTAACTGTCAGAGGTGGGACAGTGACGCTATGCTACTTGTTGTATCCTGCCCAGCTGCCAAGGAGCTTTCAGTGGGTTTTGAATGTACTTACACGGCACTGCTGAGCAATATGTACGTTGTTGCGTGCAAAGACTTGAACCAGCTGTCGGGCAGTTGATCTTTCAACAGCGTTAATCGGCACTGTTATGTGTTGATGTGGGAGTCCATGGCACATCTGTTTTTCGCAGGTCGCTCGTAAGGATAGGCTGGGGTACCACCTGCTGCAAGCCATCCCGCTTTCGTGCGGGTTGTTCCGGATGTTTCGCGCACCCACCGAGGATTCGGACTCAGATTCTGAGCCAAGTACGCTATTAGCCACTGCGCCAGCTGCATGCAGCGTTGGCATACGCCATATTGCCTGTTCAGCCCGTTTGCTGTCTCTGCTGGCGTTGCCAACGTCTCTGATGCCTCGGATGCAGCATCTCGGGCCTCTACCTGTACCACAATGTACCACGAAATAGTAGCTAATTGCTGCAGGTGCGCCAACGGCGCCCCGTGGAGCATGGCCACAACAACCAGCAGCTACGGTATGTGTCAGTGTTACTGCATATGAAGCATGTAAGCTACAGCCAAACCACCCTGTCAGCAACAGACTGTCTCATGCATAACAGAAAAACGCCGGCTTAGAGCATGTAGAGTCGCCGTGGTCGAGTGCTGAACCTGATTTGGACAAGGTGTTGACCTGGACACTTTGGCTGCTAGCGGTTGCATTACTGCATTATTGACTCGTTACCATAGAAGCACCTGTGTTGCTGTCCTGCTCTTCTGCAGCACGTACAGCCAAGCGTAGCTATGCAGCAGCAGAAGCAACAGCCATGCAGCCCACTGCTGATCTTACGTACTAGATCCAACCCGATAACAGCTTCAACGCCTGGATCAGCAGCCCCACGCAACAACAGCAGCAAATCAGGGCTTAGCAGGACGCCCGACAACGGCCAAAACCGCAGCAACAGCAGGAATGAGCAGCAGCAGCAGCAGCAACCTCGCAGCAGTGCATTTGGGTTTGGTGTATCTCCTTCTCAGACAGCGAAGAGATTGCTGTCAGGCCTCCTGCGACCTCAGCCTGGCAACCCTGCTGCTGCTGCTGCGGCTCAGGGCCTGCAAACTGGAGACAATCCTGCACCTGGTACAGGCACCAATTCGCCACATGCTGCAGCTCAGGATACGCAGCAGCAGCAGCAGGGTGTGCGGGATGTGGCAGGAGCTCATGCTTCGGACAACCTGCATGGTGGTGAAACATCAGCAGCTGCTGATGGGACAACCGCAACAGCTGAAGCAGGTCCTGCAGAGGACACAGCACCACATGCAGCAGCAGCAGCAGCAGATCAGCGTGTCATGCATGACCTGCAGGAATGGGCTGAAAAGCTGCAGCGAGCGACGGCTGGAGTCAAACGTCCGTGTACAGCTGGTGCTGCAGGTGCTGATGTGGCAGGTGCTGAGCTGGCTGATGGCACCAGTGCTGCAGCAGCAGCAATTAAGCTGGGTACTGCTGCCGGTGCTGCCAAGTTTGGTGGCACAGCAGCAGCAGCAACGGCAGCAGCAGTAGCACAAGGGTGTGATGCAGCTCCTTCTGCACCACCCATCATGTGTATGTATGATCAGCAGCAGCAGCAGCAGCAGCCTGGGACCCTGCATCTCCATCAGAGTCAGGTTTCACCCAGTAATGCTGCTGCTATGGATCGGGCAACAGCAACAGCAGCAGCAGCAGGGGCTGCAGTGACAAGCAGCAGTCATAAGAGAAGGCTGGCTGAAGAGCCCCTGGACCAGCAGCAGCAGCGGCAGCCCAGGAGGGAGACAACACAGCAGCAGCAGCAGCAGCAGCAGTGGGAGCGGCACTGGCCAAGATCTAGAGAGCAAGCAGCAGCAGCAGCCGCAGCAACGGAACATATAGATCTAACAGGAGACAGTAGCAACGATGAACAGCAGCAGCAGCACCAGGCACATAAGCGCCATGTTACTGCTCTGGTTGCTGCTGCTAGTAGTAGAAAACGCCAACATGTTGCTGCTGCTGAGGGTACAGAAGCATCTGCAGCAGCGGCGGCGGTAGCAGCAGCAGCAGCAGGAGGCACGTCTGATGAGGACATGCCGCAAGCAGCTTATGTAACACACAAACGACGGCATTCACCTGATCAGCAACGGCAGCAGCAGCAGCAGCAGCAGCAGCAGCAGCAGCAGGATGCTGATCAGCATATTGAGAAGCTTCCACGACTGAACACCACGGCCCAAGGCACTGCTGCTGCTGCTGGTGCTGCTGTTGATCCCACTAACATGGACATGGATCCTTCACAGCAGCAGCAGCAGCAGTATGACCCAGGCCCCAGTGGCAGCAGCAGCAGCAGTGCAGTGATGCGTGCATTGCAGCAGATCTACCCGCCTCTAGCAGCCGTGCTGTGTGCTGTGCAGCAAGGTGGTGTGCCAGCTGTGCTAAATAGCCCATTAGGTAATGCTGTGTCAGCAATCATGTCATCGCCAGCTGGCAGGGAATTACTAACCGCCTTCGCTGACCTGGCAAATGATGAGTCAGCACTGGCAGCAGCACTGCAGCAGCAGCAGCAGGGGTTAGCAGCAGCATTAGGTGGGGTGGGCGGTGTTGCATCAACAAGCTCCGTTGTGCTCAGCCCTACTGCAGCAGCAGCAGCAGCAGCAGTGCCATTAGGTAGCCCAACCGTGCAGCAGGCGTTGCATGATCTGCAGGCTGGCCTAGCAACCAGTCAAGCAGCAGCTGCTGCCCAAGTGTTATCAAATTTGAATCTTGCATTTGTAACATACCAGCAAGGGCTTCAAGAAGGATTGCAAGCTGGTAACCCTCAGCAGCAACAGTTAGTGTCAGATCTGCAAGAAAAGCTGCATGTTACTGAGCAGCAGCTGCAAAACGAGCAGCAGCAGCGATCGGAGTGCGAAGCGGCGGCAGCAGCAGCCCAACAGGCGTTACACGAATCAAAGGAGACGTTGGAACATGTTACTTTGTGTCAGATCTGTTTTGAACGACCGAGAGATACCGTGCTGATGCCTTGTATGCATTTCTTGTATTGTGCAAAATGCGTGCGGGACAGTGTTGAGGCCAGGAGTGGCAAGTGTGAGAGTGTGCGGAGGCAGTGTCCGGCGTGTAGAGCAGCAGTCAGCGGGCAAGTTGTGGTGCATCTGTCGCCTGCGGGCAGCTAGTTCACCAACCGGAGTGAAATAGAGTGATGTTGTATCACATGTGCTGCAGTGACTGAGCCATGCAACAAGGCAAATGCGCCGGCAAGAGCTACAGTGTCATGCATGCAGTGCCTACGTCGAGCAGTCGTGCACGCCTTGAGTCATAATGCAGTGCATTGTGTGTTGCACACGGCAATGTTTATGCTTGCGGAACGCATTTGTTTCAGCTTTCATGCAGGCATATGGGTTGTTGAAGCTTGGGTGTGTGGCCTGCCACGGTGCGTTAGGTCTTGGTATATCCAGACTTGGGGGTGTGACCTGCCAGTGTGTGATCTGCGAGTTGTTAAAAGCTGTCACTGACGTGGCATGAGGGCTTTGCAAACTGCATCGTTAGCAGCATGCCGTTTGCTGTTCAGTCGATCCAATGTCACCAGCGGCTCATATCCTGTTGAGTCTAATGAACTATCGGAGCTGGAGCACAGGCCCTAGGGGACAGATATGACGGTCATATTCGTGACCGTCACACTGCAGCTCTGGCCAGCGCATCTAACCTGTTGCTCGGCTCAATACTTTCACACTGCTTCGTCGGCTGGACCCCAGTGGTTCACCAGCAAGAGCTCGACCGGGAGGCCAAGACAGCACGTTTGCACTGCAGCCTGGCAGGTGACGAACGCCGTTCTGCTCGACACAGTTAGAAAAAAGGCTCCGAGAAGCTGAGGTGGCTGGCCTCTCAAGCCGGCAGCGCGATTGCTCTGCCAGTGGGAGTGCGGCCCGGCGGCAGCGCGAAGCATTGCGCCGAAGCTTCATGGATCACCAACGGCCGGCCCGAATGTTGTGACCGCAATCAGGGAGCTTTATTGTTCACCGGGCGCTGATAGATTGGCGGACGCGCCGGGTGCGTGCCGTTGTGAGTCCCCGTCGCCCGCGGACGTTAGTCAGGCCGCACGCCGGGGTCGGGAACCGTGCTCAGACCAGACTTGAAATTTGAGAGACTGGAAGGCCTGGTGAAACAATGCATGTCACGAGTGTTACATGTCACATGTGACGATTACGAATTCACGTCCAGGGGTAGAAGTTGGTGAAATAGACCGCACCCATACCCATAAATGAAAAGCAATACAACCACAGCAACCGCTGCAACAGATTGCCTTTGTGCCTCATCAACAAAGCGGCGAACCAATAAAGTGGCACGCAACTCGATAAAAACCGTGTGGCCACTTGTATATGCATGACAGCTATGCAAACACAAGTCAAAAACAGCCAATGGATCACGAATACAGCTATCTTGGGGCTGTAGTATGTTGTATGCGAGCCACATGTACAGGGTCGCCTGCACTTGCTGCCCGGCTGAGCATCGGCTGCAAACTGTAAGCCCGTTTGCTGCTGCTGCTGCTGCTGCTGCTGGGTGTGTTGCTCTGAGATGTTTTCCGATGATTTGACTTGCCGCATTCTCAGCGACTCATATGAGACCCCGGGTATCGTTGGATGCTTTGCATCTACTGCTGCTGCTGCCTCTCTAAGATGTCCTGCTGAATGCCCATGCTCTATCTCAGCGCTAATAATGCAATCACCAACAGTGCCTAAGCTACTTGTGCAACAAGAACCTTTGTAACCAACCACAGCCGATCGCAAAACGACACAGCCTAGGGCCCTGGGATTTATGCTGGTGTTGTTACTAGGATCACAATGTGTGTGCTGAGTTGTGTCAGCAGTATGTTTCTGGCTAGATCTGGATGAACTCGCCCTACCGCTGCTGCTGCTGCTGGCGCTGCTGCTGCTGAACCATCTCGTCAGCTGTTCAGGAGACAGCAATCCTCCTGTAATGAAGTTATGCGGGCTTCCACAAGCATATGCTAGCGCACCCCACAAACTGATGATCAGTGTTGGCGCTGCAATCAGAAATTGGGGAATCTGCGTACAGAAGTAGGTAGCAGGCAGCAGTGGATGATGTCGGCAGTGCATCATCAAATCGAACCGCAGTGTGGCTTGACTTGTGTGTTCCATTGACTCCTAGACCATGAGGGAAACAGTGGTCAAGCCACTGGGTTAGATGCATATTTGAAAACACATTTGAACTTGTACTGTGTAGTGTATTCAGCACACCAGGCCCCAACCAGAATCACAGGCGATGTGTTCAGCCGCCACTGCTGCGAGCCGAAGCAGCCCTTGGCCGCCGGTATCTGACATCAACTGGGCCAGGATGTGTGATTTTGTACGCTAGGGAATGCCAACAAGCACGGACTACACAATGTGGCAACAGCTAATGCCAGAGAACCACCATCTGTGCGTTGCTGTGTAGCATGATTCAACTGTCAGACTACTAGTGATGACAGTTTCGGAGACTGTGCAGGACAACTGAGAAGATAGTCACGCGTGAACAGTGATGCTTTCCACTACAAAACAATAGCATCGCTATCAGCCTCGTGCCTCAAATCCACTTCCGAACCCCGTTTCAGAAGGGCGAGCTGGCCACCTAAGTAACGTAGGAGTAGACCCGCACTGAAGTAAAACCAAGGGGTACGCCTAAACCCCCACATAAAAAAAGGCGTACACCTAAACCCCCCACATAAGCCCAGATTTCCATACGGAGCACTACAAAAAGGGAGAGGAAACCATGTCCAGCATGGGAGAGACCCACCATCTGTGCATTGCTGTGTAGCAGGATTGTTGGTATATTTGAGCAGGCGATTGTGAGACTATGAGCCTGTGAAGGATAACTGAGAAGTCGTCAATTGTGAACAGTAATGTATCCACTAAAACGCAACAGCTTTAACGCTACAGGCCTTGCGCCTTATACCCGCTTCTGAACTCAAACAGTCGCAGGTGATTAGCCAAACAACCACCATCTGTGCATTGCCTGTATTGAAACAGCTGGCTGTTAGACTCTGAGCCTGTGCAGAGTACTCAAGACGATAGTCACTCGTAAACAGTGATGTTTTCAACTATAACACATCCATTGCATCCATGCTATCAGACTCGCGCCTTGAGATTTAGTTCGTAGATCTCGTTCTGAAAGGGCAAGGCTGAAAGTAGCCAAGTATAATACATCATCATACAAGCACTGTAAAAAGATGAACCTGAAAAAAGCAAGTCACATGTTTTGCTACCTGTGATGGTGTGTAATATCTCAGGAATCCGACGTCCCAGTACACATCTTGAACATAACCATAGGCACTGGGCAGTAACTTACTACACCACGGCCGTTGATCCTGGCCACCATATACACCTGAACACAAAGTTGCACAAGCAATGTTGAACACACATATTGTCAAGCATGATGTGACGGCTAAAAGCATCATCAAACAGGGGTGTATATAGCAGGGCGCTGCATTGAAAATCTCCACAGCGCTTATAGAATCTGAAGTGTGTAGTGGTTTGCAGCTGACAGATGCCACCGGGAAGCAAGCAAGGCGCCTCAGGCTGATGAGGCTTGCAACATAGTGGCGATAGCACTGCTGCGTGGGTTGAGCCTAGTATGATAACAAGGCAGACAGACACTGAAAGCAGTCAGAAACAGTCGCAAACTGCCTGGACGGGTCTTTTTGCAAGCAGCTTGTGACTGTTTCTGACTGCTTTCAATGTCTGTCTGTGTTCTCATCAAACTAGGCTCAACATACCCAGCAGTGATACCTCAGGTATGACGGTCATAAGACACAGTTGTGTGGGGAACCAAACACGGGGTATGTGCTATGTGTAAGAAAGCCCCCCCCCCCGCCTTATGACGAGCCAGCTAACAATATAGTGATAAAAGACCGACCCAGGTATTTTGTGCTCTATGGCAAACCAGATGCCTCAAGTCTGCGTGTGAGATCTTGGTGTTGTACTGGCCTTCATGGGTCGCCCATGTCTTGGCTGAAGATTGCGGTGATTACTATATGTATAAGCTACCCACCAGCCATAGCTCTATGGCTGTCGGCATGTGGTGATTACTGCCGTATAGGCCAAAAACATGCGTACCTGTACAGAACTGCTGGTAGCCGAAAGCCATGTAGATGAAGTAAGGTGCCACTGTGATCGCTGAGCACACAGCAGCTTGGGCAACATGCTTCAACGCTGACACCTGCAGGCCAACCAGCAGCAGCAGCAGCATGAAGGGTGGTAACGATCACATATGTGCTGCTGTATTGAGGCAGCGTGGCTGTTTGAGCAAACCTCATGAAGGACTCGCTGATGTGCTGTCCGGGCACTACACAGCACTGCAGCCCAGCCCTGAAGTGAGCCCAGCGCAAGATGCCTTTGGTTGCTAACTAATGGGAGTGTGCTGCTAAAACTCAAACAGCAGTTACTGGCCATGTTGCAGTCATTCACCGACCAAACAAGGAGATCAACACTAGTGTGGGGTGTGCTGCCGCCAACCGACACAGGCTGTGGTTCACTTCAATGCCATCACAGTCTAACCACTAGGTCTAACATATGTAAGCTACCCACCAGCCATAGCTCTATGGCATACAGGCAAGCCAGCTTTGTTCACCAGCATGCATGCTTCTGCCTTCGTTGCATGCTTGTTTTCATCATGTTCAGAAACTATTATGAAGTTTTTACTTCTGTTATGGCCACCGGCCCGCGACCCTATTCAGAGGCGGAAACAAGTAGCTGTAACATGTAGTCTAATGAAAATGCCAGGTGTGATGCAACCCTAAACCCTAACATCGATGCCATTAGTAGTGGTGTGTGTTGTAACGCTAATGCCAACAAAGCGGCTATGTTAGCACTGAGATGAGCCAGTTCTGACCTACCTTATTGTGTTGCCATGACTTGATGAAACCCCTGCCATGCTCATGCAGAATGAAACCAGCATTCAGCAGACCTGAAGGCCAGCAGCAGCAGCAGCAAATGGCACGATCAGAACCTGCTGACCTGGCGACAGTTCAGAGGCACCAAAACACATGGTACCACATCACAAACAGGACAGTGCAGGATTTCCACTTCCTGGATGGGGTGCGGGGTCGACGGCATTACTGCTTTGGTTACATGGTGAATCACATACGTCCTTGATCAAGAACACCAACAAAGCAACCTTCAATGATACATTCTCTCGCTTGTTGTAGCGGATGAAATTGCAACTGCCAAACCTTTGTAGAAGCTGCTGCCCTCTCCAACACAGAAATAAACACCTCAACCCATCTGAGATCATTTCTTTGCCAATGGTCACTCCACCGCCCCAAGGTTTGTGCCTGTATCAACTCAATATTCCTCTGTGAATATGACTCATTCCTTTTTTGTTTGTAGTTGCGATCAGAAGTTCAGCAGAGAAATCCAGAATAAAGGGCAGAACTGCAAAGGCGGGGGGGGGGGGGGGGGGGGGGGGGGGGAGAAAAACCGCGGGAGACGGGGAAGCCAAGAACCAACACAGCACAACGGCGGGGGCGACACAGGAGGGGGGC
>NSMO01002858.1:571-26267 GCA_002588565.1 Coelastrella sp. UTEX B 3026
CGTCCGTATAGCCTGGCCCTTGACATTGGTATTCACGCCATAGGCCCTTATTGACAGGCCGCATGCCTGTTCTTGAGCGACAGCACTGCAATGTGCTGAACCAGCTGCAGCATTACCAGCAGCAGCATGAGTTGGGCTGTGTGCGGCGAGCAGCTGCCGTGTAGATGGCCACACCCGGTGTAGAAGCATGTCTGCAGCCTTGCAGGCCTTTGAGGCAATCATAGCAGCTTGACAGCCTTGAAAGCGACCAAACAGGCAATGATGCAAACGGAAGTCACAGGTGTGCAGGGCCAGCGTTGAAGCAAGGCATCCTGGGGTAGCAGCCGCCACAGCAGTCTGCAATAAACGCCTTACTGTCTATTGCGTCGTGGTGGTGACAGGAAACCCGCCGGACCATCGTTGATTTGGGTGGTCGGCTTTTGTGACAGTGACAACGCAGTCCGAGTCCGCACAACTGAGCTGTTTCCGGATAGATTGGTGTCATTTGCCTTCCGTACCATCTAATAAATTGTCTGCTGTTCAGTCAAGCTGTTGTTGTCGCTTGTGCAGTCTGCTTTCGTCGGTTGAGAGGATGACCGATCAGGTAAGTTGATACTTGCTGGCTTCAAGCGCTAAGAGCCTTATGCTTAAAAGAGCAGTAATAGAGCTTTAATGCACAGTATTGTCTACTCATAAACCATTTCCTGGCCCACTGGCGGCGAGAACCAACGGAGAGTGCCACTGAATTGTTCATGATCAGTGACTTGCTGTGCTGTACGTACGCTGTGTGTAAGGCTGGGGTTGAAGGTGGAGGAAGGTGGAGGGGGTGCATGTGATCGTGTGTAAGCGATTGGGGTGTTGTTGTAGCAAGCATTGACACATAGGCCCAGGCTGCGTGGCTGTGATTCCAAAGCGCGCGGCAGCGCACATCTTTGTGTATGGTGAATGGTGCCCTTGCAGCATGTTCCCCTTTGGACAGCAGTCCAATGCACTCCGAGTCGTTAGGCATGTCGATCAACTGCCAGGAGTTGCATATGTGGCTGTATGTGGCCCTGACATGCCATGCGGCTCGCCAGCCTGGCGTTGGCATTATGAAGTTTAGCTCATGCAACAGTGTACTTTACTTACACTTCTGTTCTCTATTCATGCTCGCTTTCAATGTCCACAAGGTAGTACGAAGTTTTACTTCTGTTATGTTATTGTGCATGGGCCTCTGGCGGTGTACAGCTGCCAAGACCCTTGCCTGCAGCTGCCTTGCACATGTTTGCTTGTTGAGTGCTTGTGTTGAGGGGCCAGTTTGTTTTGTGCCGTGCTCAACAGTGCTCATCAAGCCCTGGAATCCATGTTCACAACGTGGCTCAAGCGACTCAACCGGAAGTTGAGCAGGTTTGAGTTCGTTGAGCTGTGCTGTGTTGAGCGAAGTCGCCCTTCCTGCCGAGCATATAAGCAGCTACAACACGCTAGTCGAACAAAGACGACATACTGTTGTTCTCATACCTGCAAACAGCAACTCGCAGATCAGCAAACATGGCACGTACCAAGCAGACCGCTCGTAAGTCCACTGGAGGCAAGGCCCCCAGGAAGCAGCTGGCCACAAAGGCAGCTCGCAAGTCAGCACCAGCCACAGGTGGTGTGAAGAAGCCCCATAGGTACAGGCCCGGTACCGTGGCTCTGCGTGAGATCCGCAAGTACCAGAAGTCTACTGAGCTGCTCATCAGGAAGCTGCCCTTCCAGCGTCTTGTGCGTGAGATTGCTCAGGACTTCAAGACAGACCTGCGCTTCCAGAGCAGTGCAGTGCTGGCCCTTCAGGAGGCAGCTGAGGCATACCTTGTGGGTCTGTTTGAGGACACCAACCTGTGCGCCATCCACGCCAAGCGTGTGACAATCATGCCCAAGGACATCCAGCTGGCTCGCCGCATTCGTGGAGAACGTGCTTAAGCAGCTTGTCTGAGCTGCTGCTGGCGCTGCCTGACACAGCAGTAGCTGTTGTTGGGAAGGACAGCAACATTCAAACCGGTGTTTTTCAACACCACCATGTGTACGGGAGGCTCAACAGGATGGGCTGTGTCCTAACAGATGCTTATTGGGCATCTCCTGTGAGTGCAATAGTGTATGCTTGCGGTGCACTCTCCTGTGGTCACCAGTACGGCAGCAGGGTTGACCATGGTCAGAGGGATGTGGTCATGAAGACGCTGTTGAGCAGCATATGACAGTGCATGCAGATGAAGCGGCACCGGCAGGTTCTGAAATTGCATGTTTACTGTATGCTGCACCCAGCTACTAACGAAGTTGGAGCCCTGAGTCCTTAGGAGTGGTTGCAAGAAGGGGGGGGGGGGGGGGTCGTTGCAAGGCGGCAGTGTTGTAAACACTGCGCTTGTCACCACTGGGTTGGCAGGTCCCTGGGTAGGCTGCTATGCTTTACTTTGCTGTGTGGACTCCCTTGTGTCAGAGTACAGAAGCTGCTGTTATTCAGCTGGCACAAAGCAGCCATGACATTGTGACAGAGCCGAGTGTTTAAAGCATGCTGTGCTTGGACAGACCGTGCCCTACTGTGGTACAAGGAATCAAGAGACACTACCCCGGGTTAGTGACTGAGTGTGCCCTTGCACTTCTAGGTGGCACCTGTAGGCCCAGGAGAAGCCAATCACCATACCGACATGGAAACGCATGGCCACGGTATCGTGACGATAATGCCTCAGGACTGCAGTGGCCTGGGCTTGTGGACTGCAGTGGCCTGGGCTTGTGCCGCATGCATGAAAGATCATCTTTCTATAGGCTATAGATACTATCACAGCCTGTGGCTTGGAACAGCAAATCTGTCGTGATCTGCTGGTGGACATGCAGTGACTCACAGCATGGTACGGTCACGTATATCGGCGGGGGTGGCCCTGGAGCGTGGCTTCATGAGCGAAGTAGCTCTCCCATGTAACAAATCAAATCACGGTGCCCAGAGCATGGGGGAAACTAACTCAGAGTCTGGCATGATTAGTTCATCACTAGCTGGCAGAAGTCACTGTTACATGGCATGTGCAGCTGCTTGTTAAGGATCTACTAGACCATAGTATGGTGTAGATCGCTTTGTCGCATGGCTTGGTCAATCCTGTTTTTGGACAGTGTCAGCCTGACAGTCAAGGTAGACCGATAGATGCCATCTGACCGGGTTAACCGCTCCTGCCGCAAGGCCTTGGGACTGTCAAGGTGATGATCACTGAAGTTTGGCTTGACAGCTAGCGCTGTGGCACATGGCTGATTCCAAGTGGTGTAGTGACAGGGTCGCACCATGCAAGCCTTGCACTTGCTCAAACTTCTGGTGCTCACTGCTTGTGCACAATAGCACCGGACCCCAAAAGCAAACAGTGCCCAGTCGCCAAATGGCCCCACATAAAGCCTCATAAGCTTACCACCATCACGGCAGCTTTCAGTAGGGAATAAAAACACTGTGAAGCCAGAGAGAGAAACCAAAGCAGCAAGCTGTGAATTGAACAGACGGTTAACTTTCAGATGGGGCTCTGCCAGCACCACCAGTTCAGCCCAGTAATGCCCTCTGCCAACCCAGGAACCAAGTTGGTCCTACCAACCCTGAGCTCAAAAGACAAAATGCGTCAACACTGCAGAGCTCCACTGCTGATTGCCTACCGAGATCAGGCCTCCTTGACGTGGCGGAACTGCCACCTGTCTTGCAGTATGGCGCCCAGCGTTGGCAATGCCAAATCCAGTCACGCTTGACAGATCACAGCTGGTAATGCAAATGGTCCGTATCTTTGTTTGTTGCTGTGAAAGCAACTGCCACATCGCTACTGCGGAGAGCACGCAGCTGCCAGCCGCGCTGCTGCAGGCTGCAGCTTGAAACCAAGTCCGGCTTTGTCGCCCTGTGAAGGTTCACACCAAGTTGATGGGCTGTGTCAGCCAGCAGCTGCTGCACCCCACTATCTGCTGTCCCCATGCCGACCCAGCAGATGCATGACTACATGTCCCTGCCACCTGAGGCTGCTCTACTACCAATCAGCAAAGCGTGCCAATGTTGCATGTGCCTCATCCAGCTCCTTTGCTACCTTCTTTCTTCTGTAGAAGATTGGGCAGTCTCTGCTGGTGCACAGCACGTCTTGATGCAGGGAGCCCTGACACCGCTGACACTGAGCCCACAGCTGCCCTGCAGGTACCAGCGGGCCACAGAACAGCCACCGTCAGCACAAACCAATGCTGCAAAATGCGATAGCTGAGTTACTGCACTACCCAGGCAGCCCAACATAGATAGTTTTGCAAAACATATGCCATATGTATACTGCTGACAAGCTGCATATCAAAGTGTATGCCACACAGAAAGGCAATAGAATAGGAACAGCGGAGGATGAATATGTCAACATGCAACCTCTGATGATGCTATCTCAACTGCTGGACTGCGCTTACCAAACTGCTGCTCTAAGCTGTTGACGGCTGCTAAGCTGCGTGCATAGATCTCTCCCTCCTTGCTCTGACAGTGTGAGCACAAGCTCGTGCTGCCACACGTGCTACCTGCTGCCTCCTTGACAGTGAGAGTTGCCCTGCACACGACGCACCAGCACAGCAGCAGCATTTTGAGCTGCCAGTAAGCGCACAGGTGGATGCACACATGTACAATGGTCACCCTGTTGGGCTAGCTATCTGGTGCAAGCTTGACTGCTGCTCCTGCTGCTGGGACAACGGCGATTCTTGCAAATTATTCTACACGCTACTGCCGATACAGTGTCATGCAAGACCTGGCAATGATCCATGTACTGTGCTGACCAGGGGTTGGTTTCCAGGTTCAACTTGAGCACCTACAGGGCTACACACCTGCATGCTAGGCATGTTGGCTTGACCTTGGCAAAGCGCATGATGCCACCAGCAGCAGTAGACGGGGTAGCTACACTGATGCTGCGCGTGTGTGCACCTGCAACCAGCAGCAAGTTGCCATAAAACATGTCAGGAATTGCTGGCAGATTGTCTCAGCGTGGAACCGCTAAAGTGTGGGCTTTGAACTGTAAGACACAACAAATCCGTAGACGCTGGCGGCAGCTCCAAATGCAAATTGGCTTTAGCAGCGTCTGACTCCAGCTGGGGGCTACAGTTAAAGGTGACTGTAGCCCCCAGCAACAAGTCGTGCAACAAATTTCTACCCAATCACCATTTAGGCACTCTGTTAGAAGCTGACATGTCATAGCTGCAGTGAACTGCTGAACTGCTGCCATATACCATGTCACCACGCAATGCCAGTTGGCAATCCAGTTCAGTACCAGCCAGGTGGTGGAGGACCACCCAAGGCAGTGTCACTCTTTACACGTGACCTTTCTCCTCCAAGACGGCGTAGGAGACATGCAGAATACCACATAGCAAATTTGGTTATAACACATATTTGTTACACAGGCAGCAGCAATCACCAGCAGGCCTGGCAAAGCCAAGCTCCACTGTCCTCAGACTGCAAAGAGCCACGGAGATCTCAAAATCCTTACCGCTCAGTAGCTCTGCCTTCACATCCTTACACACTGGCTCAAAGATGCGCATGAGAGGCTGTGCTAGTTGATGGTCCAGGTAGTGCTGCACGTCTATGGGTAAGTTGTTTTCTAGCGCGTATATGGGATCCTCGGCTTTCTCATACGCCTTGGCACCTGCAAGTACAAGACATGAAGGACTGCTTCAAAGGTCTGCACTGGAGTCACAGAGGCCTGTTGGTCTCGCCAGCAAAGCATATGTGGAAGGGGCCAACCTAGTGTGTGACATAATCTGCTATAGACATGCTAATGACACCACACCCCAACTGCCAAACTGTTGAGCAACCCTATGACTAATCTATGGCTGCAGCAGACTGGCCGTTTACATAAACCATTGGCCACTATTAGCTGTCCTACCTTTTGCTGCTTTGATGATGACATAAGGCACTCTGTCGCCGATAGCTGGTGCTGTGGCTGGGTCCCGCTTGCGCATCTTCTCAGCTAGCTCTACGTGAGCGCTCTTTACTTTGTAGTCCTCAGCTTCCTGGGCTAGAGCCTGCAGCAGCAGTGGATGAGCAATTGCGGTGTGTGCTGTCTTTTATATCCCCGGTATTTGATGGTTGCCTGGGACCTTCGGTGCAGGTATGGCAGTAATGGGATCAATGCTTTGGGTGGTGATGTTGCCGCCTCTGAAATGGAGAGTGGGGCCGAAGGCCGTAGAGCTATGGCTGGTGTGGCTTGTACATAGCAGCAGTGGAAGTGCATGCGATGGTGTGTAAGGTATGGCTTGTAGCAGTAGTTTGCATTGGCACGCCGTTAGTTCTCACGTATTGTGGACGTGTTCTACTTTCAAAGAGTTGGATGTTAACATGAATGAATCAATGCACTCTGAAGTGCTACGCCAAATGCTTGCCTGCCTCCTCCCCCCCCCCCCCCCGTGTCAGCTGCTGTTCCCTCCACGTGTTGGTGATTAATCATAAGCGAATATAGCAGCAGTTGTACCACAGTGCAGCTCTGACCGAGTCCTGAACAATGCCCTCTACAGACAGCTGAATCCATCTGCACAGATCCTGCTGTGCTTGGCACAACCAAGTGGGGTATGAGCTGTTGAGCTGTAGATACGCAGCCAGTTCAAGTGCACACAAAACAATGCAAACACAACAACACAGTGAGTAGCACTGCATACCTTGGTGACAACCAGCAAGCTCATGTCCACTTTGTTCATGAGCAGATCTCTGATGATGCCCTTCACATACTCAATAGCACCCGCCTCGTCTCGTTCTATGAGAATCTTGTCCAGTGATGTGGCAACCATCTTGCGCACCAGCTCACAGTTGTCACGACGCACAGTCTCGATACCCTGCACAAAAAGGGAACATTATTTGATGACAAGTTGAGCAGCATACGTGAGGATGTGCCTAGGTTCGGGTCTGGTGGCACTGTGAGGTGCTATGGTATGGTGCTGCAGACTCCATGTAGCAACAGGAGATGCACATGAGCTCTTCCAGCGGCTGCCAAGGGTTGGCAAGCAATCAGTGAAATAATCAACAGTTGAAGTGATCTTACTGGCTGCTAGCAGGTCACAAGTAGACCCTCAACTTGGGTGTAACACACATGAAATCACGCTAGAATTAATCACTCGTAGTCAGCAGAAATTCAGGGTGGCAGAAGCCAATTGCGTGGCTTCTGGTCTTGTCTGGAAAAGCGTGACAGAGTCACATGATTCGCGTCGCCTGTTCTACAACTGTGACAGTCGGCAGGTGAGAAAGAAAGATTTCAAATCCCTTCCCCTACCTTGCTATCCATCTTATCCCATTTGTCAGGCTTAGTCCAGAGCAGTCCCGCATATCGCTTCTTGTTCATGAGTAGGTACGGGTAGTACACCTTCTCAAACTCAAGCTTCACGGGCGGGGGGAACTTGGCGCTGATCAGGTTGGCTGCTTTCTGACCCAACTGCATAGCCTCCGCTACATCAGGGGTCTGCAGGGGGCACAACAGCGAGTGCATGGAAGTTGGTGACATGTCCTATGACTGATTAATACACCAAGATGCTGCAGGACTGACATCTGCATGTTGCAAATGAATAGTTGCAAGGGGCGCAGCAAAGTGTGCACGACAATGACTGATCAACCCATCAAACGCCACAGCAGCCAAACTAGCACTTTTTACCTGGGGGTGCGCATGTCTGCAAGGTGCATAGAAAAGCAGACTATTGAAAGTAAAGTTTGCTTGCAGGAGCTTGAAGCTTTGTGCTCTTCACTTGAGCGTTGCACTTCACTGAGGTTTATAACGCATGCTGGGAGGATATGTTGCGTAAAATGCACCAAGTTGAGTGGTGCTGTGACATTGCGGTCCCACACAGTTGCTATAAACAGGTCGTCGTGTTCAGGCCCATGGAGAAGCAACACCAAGCCTGTGATTGCATCTCTGCTCAAAGACAAACATATTCATGCACATTCTTCTAGACACAGAGGCTCAGTACCTAGCAACTGTTGCTGGACAAAGGCTTTGCAATATACCTTGAAGTTGACCATGACTGAATCTGTGTCACCATAGATGACTTCACAATCAGTCTTGTAGCCCTTGGCCGTGCAGAACTCGGCCTGCAGGATGCAGCATTATACTGCTGTTGCTCATAGCTGTGTCATGCGTTTGGTTCACATACACTGCTCGTCAAAGGTGTGTGTTGGAAAGCTGTGAAATGACATGGGTAACGGACAACAAACAGGCAGGCAAGTACTTGTTGCTGCTGCACATCTCTGCTGGGAAGAAGCATTCAGTGACTGCTCTAGAGGATGCAAAGGGATGTTGCTGACCTGCACCCAGGTCCGTGTTGACTCTATCATCTCACGACCATATGCTGTCGTAGTTGAACTGATAGCCAGGCAAGGCATCTTGCCAACAGTGGCACCTAGAGCAGCACAAAACTTATGGTAACAGAAAACATTCTAGCACATTACATTGTAGCACAAGACATGAGACATGCTCTGAGATTAAAAGCGGGGCAAGCCAGTGCAATAAGCAGCGACAGAACAAAAGCAAGCACTGCTACATTACGCTACATACGGTACGGCGATGCCTGTGTTATGCCATTGTCATACGGCAGCAGTTCAGCATGTGTACACATTGGCCTGCGCATGGATGGCCAAACGTATCGTGGAAAAGTATGCCACAGGAACACGGCCCGCTGGGCACGAAACGACCCAAGGAGTATTGCCAGGCACCCACCTGTGAAGCCATACACACTGTTAGCCGACACCTTGAGGGCCAGCTGCCTGCCATCAAGCACAGCACGCTTGAACGGGTCTTTCTCCTTCTTCAGGTCAGCCTTAGCCCTGTAGTACATGCAGCAGGAATGCAGTAGACAGTGGTGTCAGCACTGGCCCACCGGCATGGATCACAACCAATACAGTCCAGTGCTGCACTGCCCACACAGCACATTCCGTGGTCGCTGAGTGGCTAATGACCAATTACATCTGAACAGAGTCAAATAGTAACTGAAGTGCAGTGGATGGCAAAGCGCGCATGTTAGCCACACAAACCTTTTCCTGGCAGCTAGCAGCTCCTGCAGAATCTCCGGCAGTATCCCCTTCTGCTTGTGCGGCTTCACAAAGCAGTCGCCACACGGGCTGCGCTCATAGTCCTCAGGCGGCAAGTTGCTAGCTGCTGCAGGGCTGAGCAGTGTGGTGTAGCAGAGGTTGTGTGCCATCATGATGCTCGGGTACAGACTGGCAAAATCCAATGTTGCTACTGGCTGCTTGTAGAAACCTGCGTATAAGCAGAGCAATCAAACACACTGATGGTGGTTTGTATTGATATTGGGGTTTCAACTGGCAGTTGGCTGCTTATGGGAGTATGCAACCAAGTCGGCACAGCAAGTTGAGGAGTGCTGGAACCTTGGCATGCAACACTAAAGTGCAAACTGGCAAAGTCCACTGCGGCAACTGGCTGCTGGTAGACACCTGCATGTAAGCAATACAGCAGTGAGACCTAAATCGGGACAGAATCCGGGTACAACAGCCAGTGCACTGCAGCATTTCCCATGGTGACGTGACACTTGGTCGATCCACACTTTATCTGGAGAGTACCGACCAAAATGATGAAAACATCGCCTCTCTAAGTAAAGATGTCAGCAACAGGCTGTGCAGAGTGGTACTACACAATCTGTGACACTGTGTTAAAGTGCTACATCGACGCCTGCCCAGATCAGTTGACAAGCACTGCAAGTCTGAGGCAAAGTGACTGGCAGCTTACTCAGATAACCATATCCTGAATCACTCATAGAAACACACGGGCCTGAGCACTCACCGATCTTGGGATCCAGCACAGTTGCACCCTCATATGCCACTCCATCACCCGTTGGGCCGCCTCCCTTGTGGAAAGGCACGATGAAACCCCGCTGCCTGGCCTTACGCAGCAGCTGACTGAACACCTTGATGGACTGACCCCTGCATGTAACCATAACACAGCGTAACGTGCTTTGTAACCATCAATAGGGAGTTATTGGCGTGTCAATGGTGCGCAAAGTACTTTTGTAAGACCCAGTAAGACTGCCAGTAAGACTGCATATTAATGACTGCCAGTAGCACACTGACTTGTCAATATCTTGCGCTGATGATGATGCTAGAACAGGCAACAGCAATCAGCGAATCAACGGTGCGTATGACAAGATACCCCACAGCCACTCCAACACCTGTTCTCAGGTTTCAGAATATGGGAGTTGAAGCTGGTGGTGTATAAGCCCTGCAGTCCGTACATGCGTGTAAGCAGCTAGCTTGTTGGCCAGGCAGCCCTAAGCCGAAACCTCAGTTTGTGAACAGCTTTTCACACCTCGTGAGCAAATAGCTTGGCGGCACCCCAGTGACACGCGCCATCTCAATGTGGTTGTACATGTACATCAACTTGTCCAGCAGCCGCTGCGGCAGATACGCATCCTGCAGCAACCACCACAGCCAGATACCGTCAGGCTCTCACAGCCAACAACCCCTGGGATGTTGAAAGCGCTCTCAACAGGCCCTCCAGGCACACTGTCTGCAGCTGCCAAACGACTCTTATATGCTGCGGCCATCAGCAGCACGGGCTGCAAGCAATGTAAGAGTCTAATACACAGCACAAACAACTCTGAAGGTGGCTGCAACAGACACAAGCCTCAAGGTGTAGCTCATGCATACTAGTTACAGCACACTGATTTTGCAATGTATGGCATGCAATTTGTGTGCTTGCGATTAGCAACCAAATTCACCTTGAGGCAGTAGACAGCCAGGCGTCTTCTAGTCTCTGAATTGCCGTTCTGCAGGTCACTGATGGCTGAGTGATGCACATCCTCTTTCTGCTCACCTAGGAAATGAGCTGAAACCTGCAACAGCAGGTTTAATACAGTGAACGCAAGCCTGCCCATGGTAGTGCTCAGGCTGAAGTTCACCATTTAGCTGGATGCCGCATACGTGTGTGCATGTGCTCAGGTTGCAGTTTACCATTTAGCAGGATGCCGCATACGTGTGTGCATGTGTAGCTGAGATGCAGAGGGTGCAAAGTGCACACCGCAATAGATGGATTCGCTGAGGCTTCAGCAGCATGCTTTTATGTCCATGCACTGCAAGCAGGCCGTAACGTGGTGCACAGCAGAGCATCTGCTGTAGTGCGTGGCGCATCAACAGTCTAATGCAATCCACACGCCCTCGAAGAGCTGATGCATTGGTGCAGGACTGGTGGTGATTGCGCTAGAAATATGATTCCATATGCTGACCTTGTATTATCAACATGCCCATGGGCCAGGTCTGGTCAGGTCTTCTATGTAATCGCTGATAGTCGTTTGGCGCACTCACCGCATTCAGTGTGTAACTTGACAGTTTGTGGTCTCGCTGTAGTGCCATATACACATCAAACTGCACACGACCCTCAATAGTGAGGTCCTTGTATTCGTGAGTGCCATAAGCCTTGCTGCTGAAAGATGTATCCTTCATACGTGTGCGCCTGCAGGAAACAACACCGGGCACTGTGAGCCAAGCAGCCTTGGTGCATGGCAGGCCACAGACAATCTAGCAGTCAGCACTAACAAGACGACGTTGACGGCAGACGCCAACTGTTGAAGGTCAAATTGAGAGTAGCAGCTTGTGGCCGTGGCAGCATAGCAGTACCGATAACCTTTGGTCATTGCATAAAGCGCAGATGTGCACAGGGTCAAGCTGACAGCGCTCGTACTAGAGTTGCCAGCTGATGCACTCACACTCCTTTGATTCGGCCCCACTGATGTGCTTCATGGTCTACTCTGAGTGTCTTGGCCCTCTCAAACAGATACGGTAAGTCAAAGTTGTTGATGTTGTAGCCTGTGATGATATCGGGGTCTGTCTCAAGAACCAAACTGGTCCAGCGCTTCAGCATATCTGCTTCAGCGTCAAAGGACATCACCTACAGTAGCCAGAGTGCGTAGTTATGAGCGCTGATATTGGCAGGTTGCGTGTGGGCAGCACATGTTATTGGCAAGTCTGGGTACCCGTGACACGTTTATCTGGGCGTGCTTTGGTAACGGGTTCACACTGACAGGACATAAAAACATACATACACAACTACAGAGCAGCGGTGGCCATGTGGTTATCAAGCAACCCCAGAGTGCACCAACCAGCTGATATTGTACACATGCAAGGCCTAGCAGAAGAGCACAGCAGCAAGGAAATAGCAGACTGCAGGACAGCGGCACCCTGTGATATCCTACCTCTGCTCCCACTATAGCTGCGCAGCTGCCCAACGTCATGATGTTCTTAACACGTGGTTTGCTCTCTCCCAGTACAGTGACCATGCTAGCTATCTGAATGACAGGGTCTTGCTGGGGCTCAGGGAAGTGCCCCTTGCGCCCAGCGCACTCAATGTCGAAGGAAAGGATGCGCAGAGGGGCTATACGAGACCACTCTCCTGCAAACAGTGGTGACAGGCATGTTTGATGGTTGCAACAACTTCGACACCAGCAGGGCGAGACAGATAGGGTCACTAAGTTTGTTTGAGAGCGAGTTTTGTGGCATGCTGCCTCATCACATGGAAGCACATCAACATTTTGCAAGGGGCTGCCCTGCGTCCACAAAGCTGCCTGAGTCACATCAAGTACTGGCAGCTAGGGTGCTAGCACACATGACTCTGCACACCACAAGCATATGATGCTAATGTCACACATTGTAGGCTAACGTCACACATTGTAAGCTTTCAAGGCAACGAACCTTCTGCTGGGTGTGAGATGATCTTGTCCCACACACAGTGCGCCTCAATCTGACAATAGGTGGCGTGATTGCCTGTGACTGCCTTCCAGCAGCCTGCCAAGCACAGCAGCAATAAGACACAACACAGATGAATGTTGGCACTGAGATGAGCTAAGTTGAGTAGACAGCTAATGAGGCAAACCGGTGACAGGTGATCTTGAACAGTCTGAACAGGTGATGCAGCATGCTCAATATCAATATTACATGCGGGATCTGTCAGGCAATCAGCCCTCAACATAAGCAGTAGCATGCAGCTGCGTGAACCACACACGGTTACGAATGAAAGCACTGCACTGCATCTCAAGGAGTACAGACCACATCAAGCATCCAGCTATCCCACTGTACTGCCACTGGCAGTATCAGCAATACTGCAACACTTGCTGATACACAACAGCTAAGCATCTGCTGGCTGACATCTAGCATTGAGGGGACTGCATAGAAAGGTGCTTGAAGTTGTGTTACATATATCCACAGACTGCAATTCACCAATGGGCAAATGCAACTAAATTCTGGTTCATGGGTGCACCTGCAGGGATCTCCAGCCACTGGCCACCACCCATCTCTGTGTCTACCATGAAGCGAAGCGCATACAATACATTGGACTCATAGCTGGCTAGAGGTGGCAATCTGTAGTTGCCCACTGTGAGACCCTCTTCCAAGATGCCTGCAGGCCAGCAGCAGCGATGTGGCAGGCCTTGCTGTAGCGAGGCAATGGCTAGGCAACAGCAGGCACTGGCATTGGTACCCGACCATGCTGTTAGTGATTGAAGCCTCCCATATGCTGAGTTGAAGCTGTTGCCTCCTTGCGCCATGAGTGACATGAAGCAGCAATGCATAATCCCGCTGAGTCACACTTGGCCTGGTCTATTCAGCACGCCTCCTCTGCGGTCATGTAAGCTTGTAAGCGCAGGACGACTAATGTGGGACGGTCGCCAAAAGGAGAAAACGTGCATATCCTAGACACAGAGCAGGACCTGATTTCGTGATGATGCTTCCTGAGCAGCCTAGCTCTCATCGGAAGACAACACCTGGTCATTTCTACTCACCTCTAGCTGTGGCTACCAGGTTTGGCATAGCACATACTATCTTGAGATATTGCCGCGACTGGCCGGCCTGATACTGCCATAAGTTGGTCTTCTGCACCATCTCTACACGTGCTATTGGCGCACCACTGTTAGACCTCATTCGGGGATGGTCCTGCAGAGATTGGTCAACATATGTGCCGGTCGGCAGGTTTTGTCGGTGGATTGTGTGCCTCGTTGCAATGGCTGGCATACATGCAACCAGGTACCTGAAGGTGAGATGGCTGTTGGCAACGTATATTGCACGTCTGCTACTGTGACATATCTGTGACATTTGAGTGCAGAGATCTGGCCTCTGCTACATTGTTGCTGGCAGCTGGCTCTCGACAGCACGTGCAATACTGGCGGGTACTGTGGTGGCAAGTGTGCACTGATGCTGCTGCTGCGCAAAGCTAGGGTTGCTGTGTTGCTGGCGTGGTCTGGTGTATTGGTGCTTTCCATCGGCCGTACGCAAACGGCTCGCAAATATACTGACAGTATGTTGTGCTGGTGCCTGCTGCATGACTGCAGTTGCTGTGCTGCTGCCATGGCCTGTTGCGCTGATGCATACACTCTGCATACACATCACTGGTAAATATGCTGGCAGTGCGCTGCAATGCTCCTGCTGCGTGACTGTTATCGCCATGCCGCTGCTGTGGCCTGAAGTAGACGCTGCTTGCCCTCGGCCGCATGCGCAACACCTGGCAAGCGTACTGCCAAAGTGCCATGAGGCTTCTGCTGCACAGTTATGGCTGCTAGTGCTGCTGCTGCATGAGACGAGTAAGTGTTTCTCACCCTAAGTGCATTGGCTAGTTCATAGCAGTCTTCTGGGCTCCATTGGGGTGGGCAGTCACAATAGAAGTAGGGCTCGAAGCCATGTACAAAGACGCATACACTGTTTCCTGCAGTATAAGATTGAGCAGTGTCACAAATTGGGGTAGTTAGCGGCACATTGCTCACTGAAGCAGATGCTGTGACATAACTGCTGCAATGCCCAGGGTTAGCCCCATTGTACAGCGTGACAGCTGCACGCAGACCTATTTGAGCTACCATGCAGGTCCTATCTTGCAGCTTACTGTGGACTGCAAACAGTCTGCACGCATATACCATGGAGCCGACTATCTGCTGCAGTATCTCACCGGCATCATTTACGCCGTACATCCGCACTACTGGGACTTGACTGGCTGTTGTGTACCAGATGTCAGGGTGTGCTTGCATGGTGCAGTAGTCCACCTCCAACTGCTGGAACACTGCATGTGCAAACAAAAACATAAGCCACTACACCTGGTCCCATCCGTTTGTAGTTGTCGAGTTGCCAGGTCTGAGCTGCCTGATGATACCCGAGTGTGTAGCTGTCCTGCAGCTAACAGTTTCCATGTGGCAAGCAGCACCAAGCAGGCATGCTGTGATGTCTGCTGCATACGGGGCTTAGCGGGGTGTACTTTACAGAGTCGAGGAAGGGCAGCTGTTGTGTTTGTCAAGCTAGCTGTTTGGCGGGTGCAGGAGCAGCTTGCCATGTTCCACTCGAAGCGCACTGGTGTCCAGTCGAAACCACTGCCTATGTTGCCATATTCGCTGTTGCTGCTGTAGCCAGAACGCTGCTTGTGTACTGAGTGGTACGCTGGCCGAGCTGCTGACTTACCTAGGCTGTCTTCGGTTGGGTCCATGGGTGCAACTGGAGGCCTCAGCCAGTTGCGCCCTGCCTCACCCAACTCTGGGTCTGCTTCATCCAGGTTGTCCGGCAAGTACGGTGCTTCCTGATCAGCTATATCATCTTCTATCAGGTCGTCAAATTCACTTATAGGCCCACGTTTCGGTGCTGGGCCTGCCTGCTGGGCTGGTACCCTCTTGCCCTCCATGCTACTGTCCCAGCCTACCGACGGCCAATGCCAGCGGCACTGCCTGCTTTATATTCCAAGGCTCAACAGGGATACCTTGAACGGATTCTGGCAACGGTTCAAGCCCCGAGCTTGCCGGGAGTGATGTTCGCAACACACAGCGCTTGGAACGTCCTGAGCTCAGCCGATCGTAAAACAAGTTCTTCCTTGAAATCTCCTTCAACACAGAATCATCACCTGAAGCAAGCTGAACGCGGCGAACGTTTCAAAAGCAGGGCCAGACAGCCCGTGTTCCTTCTGTATAGCGTCTCATGCACCTTATCACAGTTATCAAGAGTCTGTCGTTCTGGTATACACTGCTTTCTATGCTAGTGTGCGGCTTGTCACGGGACAGAGTTCAAACAATATAACAGAGTGAGATACTGCACATGCAAATGCATATAGAGCTGAAGACCGCTGGCTTCCACGCATCAATCACTCTGATTCAAGCCTCCTGAGGTCGCATAGAGCGGCATTGCCATCACCGAACAATCAATGGCGGGCCTGTACTGCTGTGCGCAGCTGACAATCCTGGTCGCGGCCATCCTCACTGTAGCACGACGCACACATTTTCTGGAAGCACATGTTGCATCCATGGCATCGTTGTAGCTTTTCAACTTGATCACTCGCTGCGCAGTCAGTATTCAGAATACTGTGTGTAAGGGCCTCTGCACCTCCAACTCAGTAGGCTACTAAAGCATGACAAGTCCGGACAGTGCTAGCCGTTATTCCAACTACACGAGGGGATGCTAAGGCGGGTATCAGATGCTCTGATCACGAGTCCAGCCCTTGACGCAAGCAGACCTTCAACAGTGTGTGCCCTAAAGTGTAGGCCCATGCATCCATACCAGAAATGGAGGCTTTTTTGCAGCAAGCAATGGAGTGGTCATATGCAGCAATGTAGCAAAACGCGCTGAACACGCAGACAGCAACACACTCTGAATTCCTTCAAGCATCAACTGCAACCCATTCATGGCACGGCACCAGTCAGCCTGATGTTACGACGGTCGTAACATCATAATCTGGGTTGATAGACACATCTCTTGAGAGCGTCACACTTCCGCCCTCAACGGGGACTGGAGGGTTATCTTCATAGTTGAAGAACTTCAGGTCGGAATTCAGCTGCACAACTGTTGGCACAATGTCGATGCCCTGCAAACAGGAGCGACCCTACAGGCTTAGCAGCCATTGCTGTGCAGACTATACTGCAGGTGCTTTCATTCAAGCATTATTCAATGTCATGCTGCATTGCGTACAGCACTTTTCAGGGTACCAACCAGGAGCTACCAAGCTATCAGCAGCAGTCAGCTGCTATCTGAAAATGCACAAGGCAGGCTGTCAATGAGGAACAACGGCATGATTGACGATGATCAACTCGCACAGACCCCTGTTGTATGGTCTGTGCTAGCACCAATGCCAATGCTCGTGATCTCGACGCCACCAAACCAACAGCCAACACCATGTGACCTGGGCAATAGCTCACCTGCGCTGAGCGCCTGAATGTGAATGTCTGCTCACCACCGCCCACAGCAAAGCTGGTGTCAATGCCATACACCTCGGTATACTTGCACTCGGTGCCAGTGTAGCTGGCAGCTGACAGATAGGGCTCGGTAATGGTCACTGCGGGCAAATACGGCAGCAGCAAACGTTTGGACCAAACAAACATGCAACATACTGAGCAAGGCTAGGTGGACCAAGACTGGCTTATGGTCTCTATAGCATAGAGTGGCATGCCCCGTTGCATGTACACACATTCTAAGACACTGACTGCTGTGCAGGTTACTTACGTGGTGTTACAGAGATAACAAGCTCAGCCGGGTCGCAGTCAGCAAAGCTGATGTAGTTTCTGCCTGTGGCGGGGTCTGAGTAGATGGGACAGCTCACAGGGACAAGCTCAACTGTGAATGATGGGCCTGTGAACTCGCCCAGGATCTGCATACAGCATGCAGGTGATGAATGATAGATTGCTTCAGATGCCATGTCGACCCCTGCCAATAAGAGGTACACATATGCTTTGCACAGCTGATACACTGCTGCTGCTGCTGCTGCTGTTTGTGCTTTGATGCATGAGGACACACAGCAGTGCGTCACGCTGGCATGTAGGCTTTGCAAGCAGTCATGAGATGTCTTGCTGGGGCAACACTGCTGTTACGTTGCCAATCGCATAGAACACACTCTAGTACATCACATCGCTGTGTTTCAACAGTGTTGTATAGCCGAGTTGCAATATGCTGGCAGCAGGAGTAGTGCATGTTGTGCTCCTCACCTGCTCGCTGCTGCTTGCCTCCTCAAATGTGCAGTAGTCTGAGAAGAACCTCCGCACAAGAGCAATCACATCATCATTGCTCTGCAGCACAAGAACAGCCAGCTCTGCATATTGGAGCGGTGCACATCAGTGGCGACACACCCTTACTCCCAGTGCGCATCTTCATTAATACTGCTATGCAGTAGGGGGCAGCTGGCAGTGCACACATGCCCCGCCGGTGATCGCCATCTTGGCATAGACAGCAGCATGCCAAGCCACACATTCATACATAAGCGACTGAATACTATATTGCAGCAGTAGCCATCTAGTTGCTGTCCGCACAACAGTAACAGCTGTGCTGTGCCTACATTGACTCTACGTTGTTCTATAATAACCTGTCCCTCTACCTACCCCCCCCCCTCCGCCCGGCACACACATACTACCAGCGCCGCCTGCTGGACTCCCCAACATGCTGCAGAGTTGAGCTGGCTGATAACCAAGCTGTTTGGGCAAATCACACCTACCTGTGGCAGTGGGTAGTAGTTCGTGTTGATGAAGTTCTCCACGGGTGCTGTCAGGATCTGCAGGGTGTCACTGATCCAATTGTAACGGGTGAAGAAACCACGCAGGTCAGCAATGATGGGAGTCAGACCAAACAGACCTGCACAAACACCAGCACCGCAGAACAGTGTCAGCCATCTCCTCACAGACCAGCAGCACATGTGCATGCACACTAAGTTCGGCATCAGATGCTGATCCAATCGCTGGGCCCTTATTTGGCAGCTGCTGTATCATAAATGGTCATGATGCACGAGACATTTTTCAAGCGGCCCAGGTAGTAAGGTGGCATTGCGCAGAGGCTCAGCTGATACCAAGTAATACTACCAAGGTGTCATAGTGGCGCTTCACGCCAACAAATTGCATTCCTGCTGAACCCTTTTGCATGCGATCCAACTCGTATATCTCCTAATGCCACTGGTAGCAAGGTTAGAGTGCAAGCCAACACATTATACCATAACAACAACACAAACACTGCTCACCAAAATCTCTGAAAAAGTCGAAGATGTTTGTGAAGATGAATCTGAACGCATTGGCATATCCTCCCAAGATACTTCCATCATCCTGCTGCTGGAGCTTTCTGTGTGAGGCTTCAACTGTCTCATCGTCAGCAGCGGACTTGCTGGCCTCCTTAGCAGCCTCTTCTGCCTTAAAGACTTCATCAGTTACTTCGGCTAGGTGCTTGAGGTACTTCTGAATGCGTTTGATGTCATGTTCAGCAGCTTGGACAGCATCCAAGCCCTCAGGTGCCTCGTCATCTTCAACCTGAGCAGTAAGTTGACACCAGACATAACCCTAGGAATGAATTGAGAGCTGAACAGAAACCAGGGACGTACTGTATAGCTGCGTGCAACGCTGACCAAGCTTGGGGTCCCCTTAAGGGTCCAACTATTCCCGGGCAGATGATCTGCAGCCTGCAGAGATGACGGTCATCTCCAGGTCTTGCCGCTCCCCAGCTCCCGTGCCAATATCACAACCTGTGGTGCTTCTAGACTCGGGAAATAGCCCAATGCTTGTGCCAGATCACCAAACTGCAATGCTGACGTCCCACCATGAGTGCTTGTGCATTTATTAGCTGTGATTAGGCCATGTGCATTCACCCAGGCTGAACTAATTTGTCCCAGGTTGAATCTTGCTCCAAGCCTTTGATTACTGCTGTGCACATCCAACAACCAACAAGCATTCACCAGCACAAACCTGCCCAGCCCCACATTGAGGGTTCTCAGCCGCGCAGACAGGAAAGACACTTGCAATTGCAGGGCTTGCTAGTGATGCTGCAGAATTGTTGGCTTGGGGCGCGGCAGCCCTGGCAGGACGTGCTGTCTATGATGCACCTGGGAACAGGGAACAGATTCCAAGCTGGTGTGGACACAGTCATAGGTGATGAAAATAATACCGCGTACCTCCATCAGCTTCCTTCCTGCAGCTGCCACGTTGGTGAGTCCAGCCAGTTGTTGGCCTTCTCCTGATGCCTGTGTAACTGACTGCCGCAGGCGCTCCCCCAGCCCCTTGGTGAGGGCAGACAGGCCTGGCACAAGGGGTTTGCCTGCAGCACCATGAGCACAGTAACAGTCAGCATTGCGGCAGAACTCGCATAGCCTCAGGCGGGTGCAGTTGAGTCCATTTTGGACCCCAGGCTCCGAGCCAAGTTGGTTGAGTATGTCCACTGAGCAGCCACATCGTGTTGATGAACGCACGAAGTAACTGACAAAGAGCCAACCTCTGTGCAAGATGGACCAATGCGTGAAGGTTACTGCAGGTTCTAGCACTACTGGACTTACTACCAGTCATAGGCAACAAGTGACTGGTTGGAGTTTGTTAATTTTTCTTTTCCATACGGGTCACGTTTAGATACTCACCGTCCTTGTCAACAAAGATTGGCTCGTTGCTGTTGAGTATGCTGTCCAGCAGACCTCCATCGCCAGCAGCGCTCTTGAACGTTGTGGAGTTGCCGCCAAACATTTTTGCAAGGTTCTGCCTGCAAGCAGTGCAATGCACAATCTTACCACAATTCAACCGAGTTGTTACAAAACCAGTCAGTGACATGTGTGAATACTTCTAACACAGTTAGAGGCTCCAAGGCTGTCTGATGCAACATAAGAATGAAGAAGATCTGAATGCCACATGGGTGCAAGCACCTGCTGCAGGCGTGCACTCTTGAACCGCTCAGCAAACTGCCAGAGTCTCTGGCACCTTTTGATTCCCAAAGGCAACAGCCCGGCTCTGAGACCATGATGTAACAGCAGAGACAGTCACTAGGCTAGCAGTTGCGGGTGCTGGTGCGCACACACCTGACACTCTTTCTCATCTTTTCAGCTGCATCAATGTACTGCTGAGGTAAACCCATTGTCCTGAGCTGCTCCATGGGGACACCAAACTTGCCATTCATGTTGTATGTGTTGTCCAGAAGGCTCCTAAACGCTGCCAGGCCTGCGATGCAACCAAAAAGTAAGCTTCACATAACTGTGTGAGATAGAATGATCTCTTCGGCTGTTGCTTGCACAGCCTTCTGCAGCAAAGCACAGCTTGTAGTCAACAGCAACCCAGTATGAGACCCCAGATGATTGCGCGTACTGCACCTCAACTGTATGTACCTCAACTGTATGTACAGTATGCTGCAGTTGGCAAAGCACGTCTGCCTCAAAAAGATCTTCGTGATAACGGCATCAGTCTTGTGACGAGTAGCTACTGCAATAGCGGCAATGATATACCTTTTTCAATATTTTCGGTAGTAAGCGGCACGGTTGTCTTGGCTGCAGCTGTTTTCTGCTGTGCATCAACCAGTAGAGGCCCTTGAGCGCTGCCCAGGGTCTGCAGCAGCTGCACGCCCGGGCTCATTACTAGACAAATTACTAGTAAGCGTCTGCAGAACGTGTGTCTGCGGGCCATACTGCTGTCGTGCTCGCGCGGTCGCTTCCAAGAAAGCGCGGTCCGCTCACAGTCCTGGCGTAGCTATGGCGGAACACCGAATAAACTACACACCAAGCGCCGTCATGTCATTATCGTAGCACCAGCAATTGGAAATGGGCAGCGAAAAAGGGATAATGGCTTTATAAGACATCATCAGACGGGCGGCCGCTGCCTGCCTCGGTCGGCACGAAACTTCATTTGACAGGAACAAGAACGGCGCGAACCAATTTGTTTGCTGTAAAACTCCAACAAACGCGGGCCCACTGCCTGTGCTACAATGAAATGCTGTTAGTGTCATCGCGGCTCTACGCCAAGCCTACACCGGTCCTCCATGCCCCGGCCGTGGCATGTCGAGTGTTGACTGGGTCATATGGTCGAAACGAGCACCCAAGCATGTGATGCATGACCCGTGTCAGATGGTACTACCATATTTTCAGAAATTATTGTCACCCTGCAAGTCAAATTCATAAAAAGACCCAGGACTTGTACGGCTGAGCTGCTGTGCACCAACGAATCAGCAGCCCATTGCTGCTAATGGGCTTCATGTTCACCTTGGACCTGCACAGCTTCAAAAACTGCCTCATCTTTCTACACAGCTACCTGAGTAAGAAGAAGGACCTTGTTAACAGCATATACTACACGTGTTTGATATTCCTGCTGCTGCCGGCGTTCGCACGCACCACTGAAATGTGGCTGACATTGATCATGCAACTTCGCTCAGGCAAAACGGCAGCACAGTATCTGTCATGGCATGTGCATTTTGGCTTGGTCACTATCTCAGACAAGCAGTTGTCTTAGTCAGCTGTGTTGAACTAATGTGATTGTGTTCAGCCGTAACCATCTCAGGCTCCTGAGTGAGATAGGGTGGCAGAGCAGCCGCAATACCCCGGCGCTCATCGCATTCACATATCTACACTTACTGTCCTCCGAGGCAACATGTGAACATGCAATGTGGCCCACATCACCGGGTGACAGCAAGGGTAGAGCAACAGCCTCATAGCCTCACGCTGTCACAGCGTCATAGGAGTCATGCATCATAGGATGTATGTGCCACAGTAGTATACTTGTACAGCGTGTGACTTTCTAGACGCCCTAATTCTCCAAGCAACCATCTTCCATAACTCCCCAGTTCTGTCTGGGCCTGTGTTGCAGGCTCAGGGCATTCACGCTTCTCTAGTGCTTTCAAAGCTTGTGAATGGCTTGCTCACTCCCAAGGATGGATGGTTTTCTGAGGGCTTAACAAGCAAACGTGATGATGTGCAGCAGTCGCCTTCATCCTGCATGGAGCTTGCATGTGCGCCAGTGGGTTAACAGTGGGTGACCAGCTGATTACCTTCTACTCAAAGTGTACGATGTGACAGTCCACCACCGCTGGGATGATGCTGGGCCCAGCCATTAGAACACTGTTAGCTCTTGGTTGTCTGTGCTGCTGCTGTGCACTGTCAGTTGTGGTTGCGAGTGTTGTGTCAGTGCTACACAGAGTAAGCAGTGACGTCGCAGCCGCTGTGGCAGTCTCGGTGGCTGACCGTAGTACATATGACTGTAGTGATCTTGATGGCAGCAACTGACATGGCAGCCAACACAGCAGCAGGCCTGTCAGCATGGTCCGGCTATGTACTACATAGTAAGTGGCACTTAATGAGATTGTATGCTGTCTACTGTCATGAACCCAGCTGTAGGGACTGGAGCTTATGCTGCTGCTGCTTTCTTCTGCTGCTGCTTTCTTCTGCTGCTGCTGCTTTCTTCTTCTTCTGCTGCTGCTGCCTTTTGCTGCTGCTGCTGCTGCTGCTGCTGCTGCTGCCTTTTGCTGCTGCTGCTGCTGCTGCTTGCAGTTGAGGTCACGTTGCCGCCAATCTTTGCTGACAGTGGCATCAAGACCCATATCAACACCATGAACCACATTAGATGCTGGGGTATCACACTGGCGCTCAATTGCATTGCCTGTGTTGCCAAGTCCACACCAGCATGCCTTGTAAGCAAAGCTTGCAGCGTGATTGCAACTGGAGGGTGTGTGTGGCGATGCAAAGGCCTCCTGGAGGTCATTGCACTGTACGCTGGACCCAGCATGGTGAGATGAAGGTTTTGAACGGCAATACTAGTATTCTGTACAGCTTGGCGTACTACATCCAATGGCTCAGTCGGATTCAATCTGACTGACTGAGTCGTGTCTGTATGGCAGGCTTGCAAACCAATTGGTAGAAGCAGCTGGGTTCCTGAATCTATGTAGCACACTTTGCCTGTCAATCAAGCTGTGATAGTTACCTTTCAAGTGTCTGCGGTGCCTCCTGCACATAGTGCTGGATAATCTTCATCACAGTTCTGTGTAGCTCAGCCAAAGCATATATATGTTCATCTACACAGCCAATGTGCAGGCCCTGCAGCCTACATGCTCAGCAATTGTTTGCCGTTGGTCCTCTCTGGGCCCACTGCCACCAGAGCTGTGTCTCCATTTGTCACAGGCTGCCCATGATTCACAGCAAACCCTTTTTGTGTCTGCTCCTGCTGCTGCTGCTGCTGCTGCTGCAGGGCAATCTGAGCCCCAGATTATGCACCATAGTGCCTGCTCATGGCCATCGCAACAACATGTATAACTCATGAACCCCAGGAATCCAACTGCTGTACCGAGGGTGCAAACAAGAGCTAGAAAGTAAATAGCTCACACCTGCAGGAGCAGCCGCTTAGAAAGCCAGCTTATCGCCTGTTGAGTCTTGCTGCTGTACGGGCATAGTGCATGACGTTGTAGTAAAACCAGTGGTGTTACAACCAGCACTGCTGAGATGCCCCCACTCTCAGGGTTCACATGCATCTGCGAACGCCTTGTTTGCAGTCTCAGCAGTACATGTACAGCACAGCAACCAACAGCAGAACCAGCACTGCTGAGATGCCCCCACTCTCAGGGTTCAAATGCATCTGCGAGTGCCCAACAGCTTTTCTGCAGTCTCAGCAGTACATGTACAGCACAGCAACCAACAGCAGAGTTTGTGCGGCAACAGCACACACAGCAGTGGGCCTGTTCGTTTACAGTAGAATTGCTGCCCTGTGGTTGCACATGTGCTGCTGCCAAAAATGTACTGTTACTGCCCTGCATGATGTTGTCTTACGCAAGCCCGGTTGCAATCGACCATCATACTACTTGACTGTGTGAAACCAACATAGCATGTGGCTCAGTCACTTTCACATAAGCCACCCTGAGCCACCACGTATCAGTAACTGCAGATTGTGTTTCCAGTTTCTGTTTTCATTGTTGAACGTGGCTGCACAATATGCAGTGTCAAAGTGTACACCAGCAATTGGGTTACAGCTGTCTGCACAACAAGCCAGCAACAAAAGAAGCACACACACCTTACCAAAGAGAGGCCCACAGAACAAGCTCTGCTGCAGTAGGACAGCATGTTGTCAGCAAGCTGTCAACGTTTCTGCCAAGCATTAGCTTTCCAGGCACATGGTGGTGTTGAAAAACACCAGTTTGGGTTGTTGCTGCTCTTCCCAACAACAGCTGTTGCTGTGTCAAGAAGAGCCAGCAGCAGCTTAAGCACGCTCTCCACGGATGCGGCGAGCCAGCTGGATGTCCTTGGGCATGATTGTCACACGCTTGGCGTGGATGGCGCACAGGTTGGTGTCCTCAAACAGACCCACAAGGTATGCTTCAGCTGCCTCCTGAAGGGCCAGCACTGCACTGCTCTGGAAGCGCAGGTCGGTCTTGAAGTCCTGAGCAATCTCACGCACAAGACGCTGGAAGGGCAGCTTCCTGATGAGCAACTCAGTAGACTTCTGATACTTGCGGATCTCACGCAGAGCCACGGTACCGGGCCTGTACCTATGGGGTTTCTTCACACCACCTGTGGCTGGTGCTGACTTGCGAGCTGCCTTCGTGGCCAGCTGCTTCCTGGGGGCCTTGCCTCCAGTGGACTTACGAGCGGTCTGCTTGGTACGTGCCATGTTTGATTCTGCTTTTACGAACTTTGTTGTTGCTTGTCGAGGATAATCACTCTTCCATCCACACGTATTGCAGCTGATTTTATGGGCGAAGCATCGCCTGTTGTATTCAACAAACCTCAGCTCAGCTAGCTCACGACCGCTCAGCTCCAGTTGAGTCCAGTGAGTTCCGTTGTTAACAAGGCTTTCACGGGTATAAAGCCAGAGACACGCCTTGTGATCTGCAAAAAGATACTCAATCCTTCCTCTTCCAACCACACGCAGCTTGGACGGATCCCAGTGATCGGCTTATTAGGGGGCCCCTTGCACTGCTGGCTGTGTGCAAGGGCGCTAGCCAGGTGTAGCAGCCCGGTGCTACCGGGCACAGGCGGCCTGTGCCAGCCGACCATGCCTGCTCAGGGTGAGAACGGACTGTTCGGTTGATTAGTAGTCTATG
>NSMO01002860.1:0-20945 GCA_002588565.1 Coelastrella sp. UTEX B 3026
GAGAGTTGTGCCATGTGAAGAACTACCCTGATTACTTCAGTGCAGGGGCCAAGTTGTAGTAGAAGCTGGTGCAGCGGTCTTTTCTGGCACAGATATGGGGTCAGGCAAGGCCAGATTCCACCACTGGTGGGCATCATCGCAGTTCCAGCACACCGCTTGTTGGCTGTTGAAGCATTCCAGCTACTCTGTGTGGTCATGGGTGTTTCTTGTAACTGCAACCCAAAACTTCTGGAAGGGTCTGCCAATAGGAACTATGTGCAGATTGCATTGAGTGTGTCGGACACACTTTTGCGTGTGTATATATATACATATGTATACGCGAGGGTTGGTGCTTAGTCATTGCCAGCTCCTATCAAGACCTGTGGCAGTCAACACCGTATCCACGCTCCAGGCAGCAGCTCCAGCAGCAACAGCATTTGTAGCACAAGTACAGCAGCACCAGGCACAGCCAGGGTGTAACAGCAGCAACCAACCACAGCACAGAACAGCTAGGCCATGCACCAGCTGTCACACAGGTGAGAGGCAGGCCATGCTTGCAGGTCTCGACAGGTTGGCAATGAGTCACTCAGCGTTGCAGAGTATCTTTGGTACACCAGGCTTGCATTGGCGTACTGCAAGCAGCCCATGACTGCTACTCGTCTTGCTTCTACCACTGTTATTTGTCTGATGTAGGCACTAGCGGCTGTTGGCCTGCCCAAACACCAGCTGCAACGCTGTTGGCATGCTTCGGTCATCAAATGGACCTGAATCAGCGGTTCTACTAGAGTGAGTAAGGCACTTCAATGCGCAAGGGGTTATGGCTGATCATGGTCAAAGAGACGAAGAATCCAAACGGCTATCACTTATGAGCAAATGCAGCAGCAGTTATATACTTATGACCAGCTTGCATCCCCACGAGGCCCAGGCGCTTTGTTGCAGCTGGGCTCCCAGCGGGCTTTTGCTTGGGCTCGGCAGTCACTGCGAGTCGCACAAGCTTTTGCCGCAACGGTTGGGCACAGCAGTCGCTGCGAGTCACACAAGTCGTGACGTTCAGTTAAACCTGTGCAGCTGGCAGAGTGCTTGGCTGCGGTCACTGTCCACACATGCCGAGAGGGGCGCTGCCGGCTCACCTAGCAGCCCAAATTGTCCGGGTCCAACCCAACAACGGTTGCTGGGACTGCCCTAGATCTGTCCGCCAACGAAGCTCGGAATCACTACAGTGGCATTGTGAAGACTCCTCTATTCTTTGCATCCGGTGCTTGGAGCTGATTACCGTGGTGTACTCCCATAGACCCTGCTAGGAACATTTCATGAAGTCAGTGAAGTGTTTTAAACTTGTTGCATGGCTATGAGAATCAGGTGAGCCATTCAAGAGATGTGAGGGGTATTTTTCCCTGGGCACACTGGTGACAACTGTCAGTGTCCGCGAGGAGCGCCCTGGGCCTCGTTTGTGCACGCGAGATGTGTTTAGGGTCTTCTGTAAAAAGGAAGAGAGTAGGACTGCTTTGCTGCTACTTTGCGTTGGGGCCGCGGGAGTAAATAACGCTCGGCGCAACCCCACCCGTCCCGATCCGATCGGGCGCGCGCCCGACGGGCGCGCCGGCCGGATGCTGTACAGACCTGGGTCACATGAGCGCGACAGCAGTGCTTTGAATGGCTCTTCAACGTCACGGATACATTCGTGTACTCGTGCAAAGTGAAAAGTCGGCCTCTCGCGAACCTCCTCGGCCTCACAGCGTGAGCTCACGCTGGCCGAGCTCGAGCACACAGCATCTCACGCAGGCCGAGCGCACAGCATCTCGAGATGCTGTGCGCTGGGGTCCCATGGCAGGTCAGCATGCATGGTTACTGCTTTGAAAACCCGGCTATCATGATGGCTTGGTGATAGCGCGGATCTCAGCGCACGGGCACGCAGTGCGGACTGGCAGCTCGGTTCTCTTGAAGGGTCACCCTACATGTGCAACTGTGTTAAAGCCCGGTCGGGCCTGCGGGCTGTTGTAGATTCTGCCATGCTGCCTGCACAACAGTTGGGACTGTTCATGCAGTAGAATTGCGGAATCCTGCGGGTTTCAAACCCTTGTGACAAGAATCAGACGGCAAACGACTGGATGAAGTTTTACTTCTGTTATGGCTTGCAGGCTGAGTTGATACTGTCGGAAAGCGGGGGACATAGCCTATAGGCTGTGGGTCGCGGGGGATCAAGGGGCTGAGAAAACGAAGGGGACACCAGAAGCGGGCTGTTTTGTGTCCTGGAACTTGCATTTGCCAGACAGAGGGATGACGATGGCTGGCTCAACTACGACGACCAAATGCAGTCGGGCCTTCCTGGAAACCCGCATCCCAGTGTTTGCCACTACCCACCAGCTGAACTGACACGATATCTACATCATGCACCAACAGTTCTTGTTGTACGATTTAAATCGTACTGCAAATTTGCGGTTTAGGATGGGACACTGTACACAGCACTTCGAGCTATCATATCGGATGGACACTTTGTACAAGGCTTGTTGCATTGGCTCGGTTACTTTTACAGCTGCCTGGTTTATGTCGCCTGCTATCCATCTTGTCATTGCCGGACATCACTTGGCAAGCCGCCCATGAATGTCCTAGCATTTGGCGCCATGCCATTGAAGGTTGCAGATGAGAAGTCAAAGCCAGGATGCTGCAAGCACAGGCAGACAAGCACAATGGATTGTCAACATCCTGCTGAGTGGTTCAAGTGAAAATCCTGTACACGGAACCTCAGGTTCCAGGCAGTGCACACAGACATCATTAACAGGTCAAGCACAGACTTGCAATTGACAAGTGCAAAAGGCAAACACAGCTGTGTATGCTGATGAGTGGGATCAATATTGTACTAGCAGCAGAACAAGAAAGCAAGCATAGCTGTTCCACTGTTATTTCCTGCACAGCACACCGCAGCAGCTGCCATGCTCAGAATGAATCCATAATCGTCTGCAGGCCAGCATTCCGTGGGCACTGTTTCTGTTGCTTTGTGCACTACTGGTGCTAATTCAGCCATGAGCACTGTGCAGGTATAACATCCCAAGATTGGGTTTTGTGCATCTGCGCGAGCCTGGGAGGTGCTTGCGCAGATATATAACTCCCAATCTTGGGATGTTATAGCAGGTCACCTCATCACAGCAACTGTGGCAGCAGCAGGCACTGGAAGCAGCAGCAGCAGTTGGTCCTGGTAGCCAGGCCAGGTCACTGCTCTCTGCTGCTACTCTATTAGTGACCAGCAGGATGTTATGCCAGCAACAACTGAGGACCAAACCCTGAAACTGCACGCTGAACTCCAGACACTGTGCCAAGCAAGGCCCGCCCCTGCCACTGGCAGCTGGTAACCTTCTGGCGCACACAGAGCAGTAAGATCTACACACCTCTTGCTGGAATCTCTCAAGTAACAACCGCTGCTGGTCCTGCTGCTGTGTCAAGGGATCCAGCTCATGACCTTTTATTACTGCCTGCCATGGCTCGCCCTGCATGTTACAGATTGGCCGTTACTTGTCAACTCACATAGTAAGAGGCTTCAGCACTAGTCAAAGAGCATACATGGCTGGTGACTGCTGCCCCGCTGCTGCAGCTTGCGCAGGAAGGGTTGTGTGCTGTTGCCTGGCCTGCAAGCTGCTGATCACTGGTGGTTATGCCCAGCGCACCACTAGCTGACAATGTTCCTGCAGGGCTGTTAGCTGATTACCTGCTCGAGCTTGGCTAGAGTCACGTGCATGATGCCATCCTCTGCAGCAACAAACGACAGCAGACCGCGTTGTCTGCCTGAGACACTGAGGCTACCGCAGGAACAGTGCTGCAGCATCTGATACTGCTGTGCTGATGCTTGCAGTATCAGTCGGCTTGGGTCAGCAACAAAGTGGTGCTGTACAGTTGAATAATTGACCAAATTGAGGGAGTAGGTTGCAATACGGCTTTTCATTGAGTGTCGGACAGTGTATTTTGTAAGACAGTGCTGTAGCAGCTGTGGCTGAGCATGCAGGACACGCACCTACAGTCCAAATGCAATCTGAAACCTTCACCGGTCCGTGTAGCTCCATCTGCCGCGCGTAAGCAACTAGTAAGCCATTACAAGCTGCGTCTGATGCGGTCTAGTTGCATCCTGCAACCTCTACTTGCAACCGCCATGGCTTACATCTAGGAAAGGAGGGTTGCCTTTCCTGCCAAACTTCATGTGCTGCTTAGTGACGTCGCAGAAAATCTCTTTCGCTTTCATATCTGGCGGTATAGGTATATACATGTTGACTTCTGTCAGTGTCTGGTCCCACTCGTAAATGAGTCTGCCCCCATGTGTGTACTGATGCTTGGTTGAAGGGGCCAACCGCTCTGCCATGGCAACACCGTGCCCCAGCTGCTACTGGTAGCGTTGGGTTGTATCAAGGCAGTGACGAGCAAACAGTGGCGTCGCTTGATTCAACAAAATGCAGCCAGTCTGCAAGTGCGCAAGAACAATGCTCAGGAAGCAGCACTGCTGCAGCAGGTAGGTGCAGCAGTTGAGTTGCCAGCGCAACAGCATGCAATTGATTGTTTGGAATGTGAGGATAGTAACTACGGCAAAAGCCATGACCGCGCATGCAGAAATTTCAAGCAGCGGCTGTTAGACGCTTCCGATGCCGATTTGAACGTCACAGCTGGCGCGCGCCGTACAAGGCCGTGGTTCAGCAGATTTCGCAAAATGCTAGCAGTGTTGACATCGATGCCACTTGCGGGGTTTCGCAGCATCTGCCGCTGCTTAGTAAAGGTCACGTGACAGCTAATGTTCAAGCTGTTGCCGCTTTGGGCCACCTATTAACGGACGTTGGCACGCGACATTGGATACCAATCACCCGCTATACAAAATGCCTCCCCGCCAGCAACAGCAGCAACCCCCAAGGAAACTTACAAAGCAGCAGCATACATACTTTATGCTGGGACTGCCCATCGGGGTGATAGCTGTCTCTGTAGCACTCGTGGGCTTGTGCGTACTATGGGGTGAGATATGACGTTGATAATAGCGGTCCTAACCCCATCAAGACCCACAGTAACGCTGGGTGCTGTTGTGTAGATGTTGAAAAGAAGACAGCACTGGCCAACACACAGTTTGCCGTCCTCTGGCTCAAAGCAGTCCAACACAACCCTTTCGTACAAGCCTTCATGTTGAACTTCGGGGCGATAGGTGAGTGGCCGTCGCACAATGTCTACGAAGAGACCTATCAGTACATGAACGCAACACAGCAGGCACTGTGGTACTCGCCCTGTCAGCCAACTGCTTGGGTTCTGAAGCATTACGCTTCAGCCCAGTGTGCAATCCATTGCTAGACCTATCAAGACTCCGACATCTCAACGAGCAGTTGTGGTATTTGCAGGAGTGGTGTACAGTGTATCAAGGCTTCGTGAGCACAACAAGGCACTCAAGGTGTGAGCCCTGCATGTGCACAGCAGCAGTCCCAGCTGCAACAGCAGCAACTGATAAATAGTATCGGCTGCCTGGCAGCAAAACAGCAGCATCAGACCTGGCTGAGCATGTGGCAGAAACTATTGGTAGCAAATGATAGCAGCTTTCAAGCTGGCACATCCAGGTCAACCAACAGATGCAAGTTTTCGTGCTAAAACTGCCGACCCACCCAGAGTGAGAATGGCACCAGTCCAGCTCGTTGTAGAAAACTTTGCAGCAACTGTGCCTGCCAGTGACAGCAGACTCACAGGAAAATAGTCTATGAACCTGATGGTGCACCAGAGCTTTGGGCTGCAGCAGCAGCAGCAGACAGCACTGATAGCCACTGGTGACAACAGCGAGGCACAGCACTGTGTGCAGAATGCAACAACAGCAGACAGTCCAAGTTCAGCAGCAGACAGTCCAACTTCAGCAGCAGACAGTACGATACAGTAAACAGCTGCAAAAGTGTACAGTAAGCAGCTGCACAAGTGTATAGTAAGCAGCTGATATTGAGGGAGCTTCACTGCAAGCTGCTAGCTTTATGATGCAGAATCTGTCAGCAGAATGTATCAGTAGGAACAAGGCTGTTTACAAGTGGTTTTATCAGTATGTCATTCCATGTTGCTTCTGCATTGCATCACAGACCCTGACCTGAGTTCGCCTGTGACTTAGTAATTGCCACCACTCAGCCATAGCCGTACGGCTTCGGCCCCGCGTCCGATGTTTTACATGCGGATTGTGGACCCTGGCCTGAGTGTATCTGTATGTATGTCTGGTGTCTACTTGCAGTTGGAGCAGGAGGAGGAGCAAAGTCAGCAACAGCAGGCAGAAAGCAGAAAGGAGCGGTAGCAGAATTCTTACCTGTTTCTGTCTACTGAAAAACAAGCTCATGAGTGATACTGTCGTACAACATACAGGAATCAGCTGCAATTCTACTGATAGAGCATTGCCGGAAAGAGCAGCGTGACAGCTGTGAGAATTGGGACAGACGGGACAGAGGAGTGCTCTTGCGTATAAATCATCAAATTTGTGATTGGCAGACTTTGCTATTATAGAAGTTGAGCTATGGCTGGTGATCATCGCTGATTTTGATCAAGCACCCAAAGCAGAAGCCTGTGCTGTGGTTTGCTACTAAGGGTGTCTCATGGTAACTGGTATCCAGGTTGCATGTGGTGTTGGGAGTTTGTCTCAGAGACGCCGTCAACGGCAGTCATGCATCTCAGAGTCTGAGGGGCATGGACACCCAAGAGCGTGCAAACGCGAGCTGTCCGGATGCGTTACCAATTGATATTGCAATTTCTCGGCAACTTGGGATGACCAGAAGCAATGAATTTGTCGTTGCAATCCATTAGGGTATGCAAATCATTGCAGGGCTGCATGCAGTCTTGTGATGCCAGAAGAGCATCAGCGAAATTTGTGTAACATAATCGAACACAGCACAGTGTGTGGCGCAGTTCTGCAGCGACACCAGGGCTCGCCTGCCAGATCCAGTGAATCTTTGCAGCGCTGCATGCAGTTGGGTGCAGGGGTGTAGTGATCATCGCTTTGAGGTTTGCAGCAGTGCTTGCTACATACAACAGCGCAGTTCTCGCATGATCTATGGTAAGGTATCTGGACGTATCTTCCATTCAGGGCAGCTTATCCAATCGGCAATCGTAGCTGTTGCGGTGCTAGCCAGCAGTACAGCAGGCAACTAGACACACATCAGAGTTGCTGGACAGCACAGTACGGCATGTTTGGTGATGGCTTGGGTCTCATAGTGCTCGTTGTAAATGGTCTCATACAATTATGAATTGTTACTTTTGTTGTGGCTTGTGTGTTGTCATTTTGTCAAACCTTGGCATGCAGCCCTAAGGCCTGAACCCAGTTGTAGAGCACTGTGTGCAGGGGGAGCTATTGGCGTACACTTGCCATGCTCGCATACATCGTGTTGGTTGAAGCAGTGTTTCATGACGCTTGGCGCTCCCATCCGGACCCTGCCTATGAACGCACCTCACTTCGTTCGTTGGACAGAGTGACTCCTCCGTTCCTTGCCCTGCCCTCACTGACATGAACGACCAAAGTAACTCTACCAGTAACGACCCATACACAGCAACGCATCGAAAGTTCACGCGGTCCCTGAGCGCACCAAAGGACGATGCACCGTTTGCAAAGCCCGACGCCAGCGTACGCAGCAGGAGTTTCGACCTGGTCACGCCCTCGAGCATATTAGAAAGGGGTGCAAATAATCATGCGTTTGCAGCTGGGGAAGCAGATGCTGCGCAAAGCAGTACGGCTGGCCAAGTCAGCCTTGCAGCAGCAGATGTTGATCAGCACGGGCGCGACTTGTCTACCAGCCCCGCAGGTATCAACCCACATGCAAGCAGCAGTACCACCTACGATAATTCAGGTCTAGGCCGGCAGCTCAGTAACCGCTTCAGCAGCAGTAGTATGGGTTCATCCGTTATCAAGAGAGCAGCAGCAGTAGTTGACTCTGCTGAGCAGAAACAGGTACCTGAGTTGGTATTAGCGGGGGAAGCGGTAACAGCAATCAACGCACCAGCTGCTGCGGATGATGTAATAAGTGCCGCCGTAGAGCAAGCAGCACCAGCAGCAACAGCAGCAGCTGCAAGTGAGAGTCCGTCACGTAAAACAGAGCAAGCACAGCAGCGTGACACATCTCTAGACAACGAAGCTCTGCGACAAATCCCAGTGTCAGAGGACGCTGCTAACCGTAGCAGCAGCCATAGCCATACTTCAGAGGTTACGACAGCAGGCAGTACCAGTTCCCATCGCGACAGCAAGCAGAAGAGCAAACCCAACAAACGCAGCAGCACTGCCACTGCAGACCCGAGCCCAACAGCACTTACCAGCACTGACAGTACTGGCAGCAGCAGCATCAGCAGCAAAGCCCTTGGCTTAGCACTTCCAGCACTGGCGGCCATCAGTCTAGCAGCAGCTGTAGTATACTTGCTCAAGCGCAGAAAGCAGCAATCAAGCCCAGCGGCAGCAGCAGCAGCAGAGGATGATGAGTTCACTCGAGCTTTGAAAGAGATGGACGCTGAGGAGCGAGCTTTCAACGAGCAGGCAGCTGCTGATAATGACCCTGGAGCAGGTAGGCCTGAATACGCATGAACAGTAACACCACAATGCAGCGCTGCTGACTGCAGTAGACCGTAAGTCGCAGGCGTGTCGCAAGGGGGATTAGCGCAAGATGGTTGCATGCAGGCGTGTGCTATCAGCGGCAGAGATTTGAGGAGCCCTCGTATGCCGCCTGCATGCATTCAATGGCAGTGAAGTCAGTGGCAGCGATTCGGGGTGCTAATGCCTTGTGGCCGTTGGGACTGCCATCAACTCTGCTACCATTCACGACAGCTTTCAATGGCATGCTTTGTTGTTTTAGGAGCTTTCAGCAAGACAACCCGCACGCTATGCAAACAGCAGCAGGCTCTTGCTTGAGTTTGTAACACAGAAGCGCGATGCACCTGCTATACCCTAGACGGCATGTCAACTTCCGTTACTACTGCTTGTCACCAATATGCAGAGCTCTCAGCAGAAGAAGCTGCCCTAGCTATGCAGCAAGCAGACGCAGCCCGCAAGGAAAAGATGATAGCAGCTGCGCTAGCTGAGGGAGATGCTGAGCTGGCCAAGATCGATGCAATCGGTTCTATAGATCTAGAGGAACTTGATCCTGATGAACTGGCAGCTTTGGAAGCCGAGCTGGCGGAGTTGGAGGGACCGCCGGACGGGACCCAAGCACCTTTGGGCGAGGTTGCCTCGTGATTTGTTGCTAGCACCGAGTCTTTTGGGATGGTTGCATCTGGCAGTGTGGGGCTCTCATTGCTGGTCGAATGTCTCTGGCGCAGATTGCCGACAACGTTCCAGCACAGGGGGCGCGAGGGTGCTGCCCGGTCCGGCCGACGCATCTGCCGACTCAATTTGTCAGTGCGCGGCATCTCCAGGTAGTCGGATGATGCTGTCGGGACTTTTCAGCTAATGATCATAGGCCAGACTCACTGGTATACAAGCACTGTGATGGCCATCAATTTCTGCGTCCAAATTCTGCTTGCGAGTTAGCTTGCGCTATAAGTAGCAGAGCAGACAGATAAGTTGTCGAGTGACAGATGTAACAAAGCTGCATGTAATGTCTATGGGTTTAGCAAGGACAAGACCTAGAACAGCGATTCATGACTGTCTCTAAGGTATAGCCTATACCGGGTGCCCGCTGCTTGAGTCAGTGCTTCAGGTGTTGGTACAAGCTGGCAAGAGCTGAAACACTAGAGCCAAGAGGCAGCTCACAAATGCTTTGCTGACTTGCTGTTGTGTTCTGTAGAACTTAGCTAAGTTGACCTGACAGCACGGCAATCTGATGTGTATTGGGGCGTCGGACCAAGTGCCTGTGGCCAAGTCAATTGCTAGTATCAAAACTACTCTTGGTAGCAAAATTAACCTTGGTTTGAACAGCACATTCACCAACCTGCTTGAGGTGCTCTGAAGTTGCAAATCCGTTACACAGGGTGTGTTCTTGGGCTTTTGAGAAGCATGCCACCTACAGCTGAACACACAGGATTGTATGCTGCACACCTATCCAAATTAACTTAGCGGCGCTCTGTACAGAGCGCCGCTAATAAAAACATGTTTTTATGTAGCCAACTGCTTGCCTTGTAGGAAATACACATGCACAGCAAGCGTGACAGTCAAGTCAGGTGCTGGAGCAACAGTCTCAAGCGCCAAAGCAACCGGCCACTATTCAACTGGCAAAGCAGCAACTGGCTTCAAGTTCCCCACTGCTGATCAAATGATTTGCAAACGGTTTCAACCAGCACATCTGGTGTTGCTGCGTTCAGGATCTCTCTGTCTGCACCTGCGATTGCAGCAAATATGACGTTTACTATTGCAGCAGTTACCAAAAATGGATACCAATGGAGTGGAGCCAATATAACAGTTACAAAATGTGTGAACTTTTCGAGGCGTGAGCCTTTGGTTTCATGACGTTGGCCGCTACAAAGCAGTGTTTTGAGGATAGAAGCACACAACCCTGTAGAAGACGGCTGGTTTTAGGCCTCTTCAAGACTTGAACTTCAGTGCTAGTTGGTGCCATCAGTCATTTTGATAGTATTTAGTATTGCAAGAACTTTGCACCGTTGCCGGTGTACATTGCCAGTGACAGGCCATTTGTTGCTTCTTGTACTGATGGTGGCTCATGAGGGATGTTGTACACTGAGTGGTGCTCCAGGAATCAGGCTCCGATAGGTGCTGGATGCGGGGTAGGCTGACACGCAAGACCCTGTTGACGGGGTCTGATGTGCAGTCACTTCTGACATAGCTGTAGAAGCCGGAGCTGGTGCTGGATGCTGTGTGCTGCAACTCAAGTTGATTACAAGTTGAATACGGAGCTCCAAATTCATTGCAAACAATGCCAGATCAGTCTGCACAATCTCCTTGCAGGGTTGCAAGCGCCATTGGCAGTTTATTCTATCACCTTGGCAATGTTTTGGGCCGCATGCAGTCAGCATCATCTCTGTTTGTTTTGCTGTGTGCAGTCTGACAGTTGTGGTTTGTTCCAAGGTTCCCTGTTGCATGTTGCTTAGCACATGTCGACATGGAAGTTTGATCCGCATTTTTAACTGCTGTTTGGCAGCATAAAGTCAGCATCGGCTTTGCTGTTTTGCCATGTGTACCCTGACTAGTAGTGTTGGTTGGTTCCAAGGTTCCTGTTGCACGTTGCTGAGCACATGATGATAGCGCAATTTGATTTGCATTTCTATCTACTATTTGGCAACGCAAAGTTGGCATCGGCTTGTGCTATTCTGCCATGTGTAGCCTGACAAGTGCTGGTTAGTTCCAGGGTATCTTTTGCACGTTGCTTGGCACATGTCGGCATGGCAGCTTGTCCTCCATTGTTACTGTTTAGCAGCATCAAGTCAGCATTGGTTTTGCTACATTGCCATGTGTAGCCTGGCAGCCTGCGGTTGATTAGCTCCAAGCTTTATTACCTTAAGGTTACCTTAAAATTACAAGTGCATGTGCTGAGCACATGATAACATGGCATGGCAGTTTGATCCGCATTTTTATCTACTGTTTGGCAGCATAAAGTCAGCATTGGTTTTGCTGTGTTGCCATGTCTAGCCTGACAAGTGTTGGTTGGTTGGTTCCCTTTTGCATGTTGCTCAGCACATGTCGACATGGCATTCTATCTGCATGATGTCTGCTGTTTGGCAGCATGAAGTCAGCATTGGTCTTGCGTATATTAACATGTAAAAGAGATTGAGCCAATGCAAACAGGATAGATGCGCTGGCAAGAGCTGTCGTGCCATGCATGGGGGACGCCACCCGAAAGAGTCTTGGGCTGCTCATGACCAAGCTCTGACAGCAACATGTGCAGACTGGCAGCGTTGGTAAGCTCCATACCTATATGGCTGAGCACATGCCACAGGGCAGCTTACAAAGAAGATTTGGCTGGTGAGGCCCACTTTGAGCTGGTGAGTCATGAAACACAGGGTCGTGGCAGTGATATTTGTTTGTTTGTTTCATTATCAAATTTGCTGTCAAAATTATTGTGAAGGAACGTGCATAATGCATGGCATAGTATGTATGTGTAGTAGTAAACGCTGAACATACAAGTTGCATTCACGTTGGCAGTGGTCTGTCCTTGCATTTAATGCTGAGGCTCAGCGCAGGCTGAGATTCCACTGGTATGGCACTTCCTAAGTACTTGGCAAGTATTGAGGAACATGCTTGCATGCAGTCGACTGAGCTGAGCTCAAAATACACAGGCTGCATTTGCATTACTGCCGGCGCATCTCAAATAGTGTACTACTCAGCTCCACTACATAACATGTTACAAACATGTACTGCAGATGATCTGCATGCATCCATATGTTTGCTGTGCACCTGCTAGTATTGTAGGCCCAGTCCTGCGTACGGCCAGCTTGTTTGCGTCCTTGCGTGGATCATCATGCAGTTCATGTGCTTCAGCTGCAAGCATGTGTATTCTGCATATGAGGAGGTGTTGTGCAAGGTACACTGATGCAGGTGTTGGGTCTAGTAGAACAAAATACTCTTGCCGCACATGTGCACTTCCAGCTTCAAATTGCCGTCTATAGGGTTTACAACTCCCCCATGCATGACACCGCAGCTCTTGCCAGCGCATCTAACCTGTTGCATATGGCTCATGCATGGCTCAATAACTTTCACAACTGTTTCACCTCCTTCCTCGATCCTGCACCGTCGGGGAATGGCAGCGTATAACATGCAGTTGCCCTAGCTTCTGCTACGCTGTAGCTACACTATAGTCTATTGCTTTGAACAGTGATTCAAATTTCTGTGCACGTGGCTGATCAAACTAATCGTCCGTTGCTACCTTTCACTTTGAAGTTTTCCACGCGCATTGCGTTTGACATGAGGTCTCCCTCAAATGCGGTGATATTATGTCCATGAGCAAGGAATCTTGGTGGTGGACTTCAAAACAACACGCTACACAGGGATGCTCTGCGAGCTCCTCCAGGAGGCAACTGCCCTGACCGGTGCAACCTCTGTTACGCTCGGCAGGCCACCTCCCGGGCTGTGATTTTTAACCTGTGATAGCGTTGTAAACAGCAGATACGAGGCAGCTGCTGTACTCATCTCGACCCTGGCATCTGCATCAACGGATTTTGTCTGTACTGCGACTCGCTCAACCCTGTGCACGTGAACGGGTCTTGCCGACATGTTCTAAGAATACGTGATTGCAGTTTCGTTAGCCAACTTGCCAACGTGTTGATGGTTGCTAGAGTCGTTTACTACGTTTGTTTTATAAACTTGAACGGGCCCGTACATCGCCCCTTGAGCATCAACAGAACGCGCTCAGCGTAGTCATGAGGGTTATATGGTTAGAAATATTGTTGTCAGCGTTCGCTGTGGTTTCTGTTGCTAGAGTGCTGCAGCAGGATGACGTGCAAACAGCTGCAGTGGGCCTTCGCGATCGCCGAGGCTCACTCTCAGGCTTCCGGGGAAGCAAGAACGCTCTTGCACAATTTGCCCGCATTGACGCAACATATGGTCCAGGTGTGCTGGACAGGGTCATGCAAAACTCCGGATTCAATGGCAACAGGAATAAGCTTGCGCACGACCTGGAACAGGACGACGACATGGTAAACGCTAGTCGCCACAATTGCTCTCGGCAGGCAATCAGCAGCTGAGCAGCCACCATTTGGTTTGCGACGGTTATCTGGTCACGTAGCACGACCACCTGCAGCTGTACAGTCACGGGTGACACGACGATCCTGATCCTGCCTTCCGGGGCAGCTGTCCCAGTCACCTGCAGCCAGAGTGCATCTAACATACTGTTTGGCAGATATCACTTGCTGTCCAGGCCTTTCGCCTCAGGGAATTCCCGTTCGAACGCCCGCATCATGTCGTTCCCACCTTGTCTGGCGTGCTGCGCGGACTGCTTAACCTGCAGGGCATTGACCTCGACGCAGAGGCCGTCTTCTTTGCTTGTAAGGGCCTCATAGCCAATGTCAGCGCAGCAGACCGTCAAGCAGCTGAGATCGCATCTGGCCTTGGACCTGGAGATGCAGACCCTCTCGCTTCAGCAGCCTGGACGCTTTCTTCACGACCAGGGTCCGTAAAGAAGATGTGGTTAGACTTCCAGGGCGGAGTCATTCAAAGTAAGCATAGCTGCCACCCTGGTGCACCCCTGGTGAAGCAGTGACCGGGGCTTCCACGTGGAAGCCCCGGTCACTGTATATACACTGCTTCATCTGGTGATGCATGCACACCAGCACATATGTCGACGTCCTGGCACTGATCATTTGATGCATGTCAATCTTCCACACTACACTACTGCAGCAAATGGCAGTGCCACATGTTGTGTATATGCTATGCAAGTAATGCATTGTGCTTGTGCTGAGTGTGTGTGGTGGTGATCACTGTGCACCCAAGCAGCCAAGCCCCTGCTGCCAACTTGTTAGCTTTGGGCTGCTGCTGTTGAAGGCACTGCAGCAGATGACAGTGCTACACCTTGTGTATATGCTGGGCATTGTGCTGTGCTAAGTGTTTGTATTGTTTGTAACTGTGCTCCAGGCAGCCAAACCCATGCTGAAAATTTGTCAGCTTGTGGCTGCTGTTGCTGCCGCCGCCGCTGCTGCTGCTGCTGCTGCACGGCTGTACGTTGCAGGTATGCGCTAGAGAAGGAATCAGGAATGCTGGTGACAGCATCCCTTACTCAAACGTATTGTGGACCCTTGTGAAAGCACACAGCGCCCACCTAAAGTGCAGACATCCCTGCCAACTTACTGGTGTCGCTGCTGTGATATTCTGCCCGCAGATACAGCCTGGAACTACAATGCTGCCAGCATAGCAATTCCACCATATGATACTGACAATGACTACTCTTCATGGAGCACAGCTGAACTCGATGCTATTGTTGCTGTATGGCGAGCAGTATCAGAGGACTACGCTCCATTCGACATTGATGTCACAACTATACCACAGCTTGGCTACAACCCACAGCTCTACATGCGTATTATGATTGGTGGAGACGGTGCCTGGTATGGCTCTGCCGGAGGAGTTGCATATCTGGTGAGGTTGTAAGCTTCCATGTCTTTTTGATCAGTAGCAGTGGGGCTGTCAAGCTTGTTAAAGCATTGCAGCCCCGTTCAAATTGGCCACAGGCTGATTTGCAGACCAATCGGTTTGTGCTCCACACACAAATGCAATATTCTCCAGGGTCAATGCTGAGTGTGAGCATATGCAAGCTGGCTATGGTGCGTATCTTCCAACAACAAACACACTTATATAATATCCAGGGTCAATGCTGAGTGTGAGCATATGCAAGCTGGCTATGGTGCGTATCTTCCAACAACAAACACAACAAACACACTTATATAATATCCAGGGTAAATGCTGAGTGTGAGCATATGCAAGCTGGCTATGGTGCGTATCTTCCAATAACAGACACACTTATATAATATCCAGGGTCGATGCTGAGTGTGAGCATATGCAAGCTGGCTATGGTGCGTATCTTCCCATAACAAACACACTTAAATAATATATATTGAAGTGTGTTGGCGCCACTGTGTGTGTGCCTGTCAGGGAGTGTTTGGCCGGAGTGACCTCTACTACCAGCCGGCGTTTGTGTTCCCTAAGAGGCTGGGACCTGATTACGCCAAGTATATGTGGGAAGCAGGTGAGACTTCCTGCGGTGCCTCATTAACCATATGCATGTGGCCATATAAATCAAATGTATGATATATTAAGAAGTTGAAACCTTCTAAACGACTCACCATACTGGGATTGGTATTGTCCGCCGGTAATCTGATGCACCATATGAATGAATGAGCTCCACATAGCGCTTTCAAGAGAGCGCTAGCGTAAGTTCAGGGAGGGTAATGTGTGTGTCAGGGCGACTTCAAATTCCCTACCGTAATGCACCGTAACCCCCTGGTTATCAGGCGCGGTGTGTGGTCGCAATAATACTTGCCACACATACTGCCAATGACACCAGAGCTGAACAGCTGTCAACATGTACATACCAAACCTGTCAGATGGGATGCAGGGCCTAAGGCCAACAATGTTTATGGTGTTTGTTATGTTCCTGAATGTGGTCAGAGATTGAGTGCATGCCATGCCATTATGGATGGCCAGCAGAGTGTTTATCGGTTTGTCTCGACCGGTCATAGGTGCAGCTGAGCAGTTCATATAGTATTAGATGGATGCTTGGGGTTTGCACATTTAATAAAAGTGTGGCGGTAATAGAGTCACAGCTTTAGGTATTGTTGTTTCCGCCTCTAAAATGGGGCGCTGAGAGATGGTCATAGTGCTCTGGCTGGTAGGTAGCTTTAAAACAATCTGTCACACTGGCCTCATGTGCAATTCTGGGCAGCGGCCAAACCGTTGTAACGTAGCCAGATAAAAATGAGGTATAAATAAAAAATCCTGGTTTCGTTACACAGTCAAGCAGCGCTCATAGCCACGCTCCCGGGCCACCCCAGCCTGATTTAATTATTAACTTGATTTGAGACGTTACATACTATATTCTCGGAGAGCTTCCGAAGCTCATGCAGCCACGCTACAGGGCCAACCCCTCTGATATCATACATATACGGCGTGGACCGGCATCCAAGACCAGTCGTGCCACCTTATGCAAACTCCACCATGGCACGACAAGTGCTAATCGTAAACCTGGCAACATGCGCATAGGAGGACGAGCTTTTGTGCAGAATCATATATGAAACATTGCTTCGCCTGGGCCAGGGGCCAGCTTTCGCAACATGTTCATGCGCCATATGTCTAGAGCTATGTTACTAGATGCAAGTGGGCACCTACCAACTAATCAGCATGACAATTAAATGACACGTGCAACACAAATACAGACAAATAGTGACAAAAAGTGAGCAAAACAGGGCAAGCCACAAACAACAGCCAGACACCTGACTTGTGGAGCCAACACAGTATTGTTTATCAATGGCTCACGGCACAAGGAAGGATGGTCATCAGCGACTTTGGATACTCAGGTTTTGGGAGCTGCATTCATGATTGTGAAGTCACTCAACAACCACCGACATCTAGCTAATGCCTGCTGCTGAGGCTCTGCCAGCTGTTGTGCTGTTGTGCCGTTGCTTGTTGAAGTTGCTGCTGCCTATGCTGCTGTACTAGTTGGCTATCGTGCACCTGGGCTGGTGTTGGGGCTGCTGGCTGCAAATATCAGACTACCGAGGGTCTGTTCGCTGGTGGTTTTCAGACATGCGTGCATGTAACAGGCCGGATGCCAAATGGTGCGGCATCTCGTATCAGGCCAAGTGTTTTGGATTCGTACAGTGTAGGCCCGCCTGACCGCCTCTGGCATCGTGCATGCAAACCACCAGAGCTTACACACCCTGGGCAGCTGATGCCTTTCTGTGTCACTGCAGTGTCTCATGAGTTTGGCCACACCGTGAGCCTGTACCACGATGGCGATGCTTCAAGCCCCTACTGGAGAGGCAACAATGCAAACTATGCAGCAATCATGGGTGTAGGTGAGCCTTAATTGGCCGAGGCAAGGGCTCATGCATCAGTATACCAGCTGTCAGTAGTTTCTGATCAAAAGATTACTCACGGATAGAGCATGCATGGTGCGTTGCAGCCAACCATATGGTGCCTTGCAGCGATCAACCTGCATCGCACGACCTCGTAAATCAAGCAACCGAGCGTGCTAAGGTAGCGTATGCTCTGTCTGCTTACGCAGGCTACTACAAGCAGCTGACCGTATTTGATAAGGGAGAGTACGTTGGTGCTAACAACCGGGAGGACGACGCAGCGATGATTTCAGCAAAGTTGGGCTACATCCTCAGCGAAAACGGAAACAGCATTGCTACCGCAACTCCGCTGAACGTCACCGTGGCTGGTACAACCGCCACGGGCACAGCATCCGGCATCGTTGCGCAGCAAAACACGACAGATTTCTTCAGTTTTTCGGCCAGCGCAGGTACAGCAACCATCCAGGTCACGGCGCTGGTTAGCTGGACTGGCCAGGCAGGCACTGCTGTGCGGTCCGATCTCGACGCCCAGGTCGACGTGTACGACCAAGCAGGCGGAATTGTCACAACCATCAACCCGCCTGGAGTGGACACAGCCAACGGGCTCGGCATCGGAAACGCTACTGTGAACCTGCCGTCAACGGGCACATACTACGTGGCAGTCTCCGGAGCCGGAACTGGCGTGGTGAACACAGACACTGGCTACAGCAGTTATGGCATCAGGGGTCAATTCGCTCTCACAGTAGCCTTCCCGGCTCCACCGTCCTCGCCTAGTCCAAGCCCCAGCCCATCACCATCACTAAGTCCGAGGTGAGCAACTGTTGCCTAACGCTGGCAACAATAGCGCAAGGATCACGCACAGGGAAGTACCAGATTTTCAAGCTGTGCGGCATCACTGCAATTCTCCTGTGTGCTGCCAACGATTTGTAGGGGACTGCAAACTGCAGAAACATGAAACTAGTTGATTGCTTCCTGCAGGTGTGAATGGTCCATGGGTCCAACGCACACACATCCTATAATGAACAACAATGCACATCTCAACTGTTGCACGCATCTGCACGCGTAATGGTCGGGCCATTGATTTGTTGAATTGCTGTACCGCAGCCCCTCCCCCAGTCCAAGCCCCAGCCCCTCCCCCAGTCCAAGCCCTAGCCCCTCCCCCAGTCCAAGCCCAAGTCCCTCGCCTAGTCCAAGCCCTAGCCCCTCCCCCAGTCCAAGCCCAAGTCCCTCCCCCAGTCCAAGCCCCAGCCCCTCCCCCAGTCCAAGCCCAAGTCCCTCGCCTAGTCCAAGCCCTAGCCCCTCCCCCAGTCCAAGCCCAAATCCCTCCCCCAGTCCAAGCCCCAGCCCCTCCCCCAGTCCAAGTCCAAGTCCCTCCCCCAGTCCAAGTCCAAGTCCCTCACCTAGTCCAAGCCCAAGTCCCTCACCTAGTCCAAGCCCAAGTCCCTCGCCCAGTCCAAGCCCCAGTCCCTCGCCCAGTCCAAGCCCAAGTCCCTCCCCCAGTCCAAGCCCAAGTCCCTCCCCCAGTCCAAGCCCAAGTCCCTCCCCCAGTCCAAGCCCCAGCCCCTCACCTAATCCTGCCATCACCTTGTGGACAACAATAACAATGCCTTGCACTACCTTAGGCAGCGGCACTAGCAAGTAAGCGATGGGTTTTGACACCCTTATGCCCCAGCTGCAGAAACACAGTGTTTATACGGCAACATAACTGCAAAGCATCTCGCCTTTGTGAACAACTCCAGCTAATTTTGATGATATTAGCTGGCAGATCTCAAACATCAAAGTAGCATGGTTTATGGAGTATGTGATAGAGTATTTGGCTAGCAACCAAAGGTAAGGAACCGCCACAAAGCTGATACACTGATGATGCGTCAGGCAAGGTTTGTGACATAGAATGCATGCAACTCCTTTTATCACCCGATAGTTGATGGATGCCTAGGGTCCACGCCTTCAATGCAAGTATGGCAATGATAAAATCACTGCTTTGGGTCTAGTTTATTCCGGCTCTGGAATGGGGCTATGGCTAGTGGGTAGCTTAGTATACATAGACTGCATGCAAACTGTCGGCACATGTGTCGGCACAAGACTCTTGCTGAGCTCAGCTGCTGCCTTATGGTGCCCTGGTCACTGTGGAGCAGGTGTGTAGTCTACTTACATCGGCTCATTGCTACCAGCTGGTTTGAAATGGTCCAGCTCCAAACACCAGCTTGAAATTGCTTGGCGCCGGAACAGTATGATAAGCCAACTTCATGATTTCATGGCGTGGATTGCTCAGGTTCTGATGCAAACTTTTTTTTATCCTTACTGCAGGAAATACACATGCACAGCAAGTGTGACAGTCAAAACAGGCACCGGTTCGTTGGTGTCAAGTGCCAGCGTCACCGGCCGGTACTCAACCGGCGTAGCAGCAACTGGTTTTCCCACTTCATTCCAAACCGCGGCGAGCTCAACCTCTGGTGTGGCAAGATTCAAGGGCAGTCCGTCGGCACTTGTAGGCGCCAAGAACATAACTTTCACAGTTACACAGGTTACAAAGACTGGCTATACATGGGGTGGAGCCAACACAACACTCACAGTACCTCTGGTTTGAAACTGATGTCCCAGGATGTGGGACCTCGAAGAGAGGCCACAAATTGAATGGTGCCATCAGTTCCTTGCCGGCTATGCCGCAGCAGCGTCCTTCAGTTTATGGACATTTGTTACGAGCAGTATTTGGTCCACATCGTATGCAATTACTGTCAGCTGATGTCTCATAACATCCCTCGTTTGTTTCTCGTATCTGGTTACAACTTTGATCAAGCTCCTGTTGCTGTGCGGTGCACAAGCTGCTCCTACTGCTCAGGCGTATTGTGCTGCCGCCTGTTGTTTGCTCTTGCTGCTTCTAGTGTTTGGTTAGATCGATTTACAAGTATTGATGTGAGTACCTGGTGTGTCTTCATTCCTTCACATTGTATCTACGTTTATCTACGTATTATCTGCCTCCTGAACACGGTTGAGTCTTGTGATGGTTTCCCCATCCCAAGCGAATGCACCTTGTGCACTGCAATGCATTTTTACTGGATTGCGTGTAGTGACATGAGCATGGTCACGTGCACAAAACCCGTCTTCAACTCTTTCTAGGCTTTGCTGCTGTGCACTGTATGACAATTGAGGCTCTTTAGGAGCAACTTATCTGCTCCAGCACACAGAGCTGCATCTATCTTGCATCTTCAACCTGCACCTTTGCTTCAACATATCTGCATAGTCCAGACAGTGCTGGGCCCCGCTTGGCCTTTAGCCAGCAATACTAATACAGTTAGCTGGCATTTCAGGTCTCCTGCAACTTCATTAGCTACAACTCATTATTTGCATTAAAATGACCCAGCTAAACTGATACTTCTGTGTTGTCCAGGCAGCACAGGCCCCTGTTTAGCCATTTCACTAGCAGTACTGGCTTAGCTGCTCTCATTTGGGGCAAAGCAGTCACAAGTGCCATCAGCCAAAGCGCGTTTGCAGTGCCAGCTCAACCCAATTCCGGTGTACACATGGCATTGCAACACAACCTGATTGGTCTGGCTCGCTTT
>NSMO01002865.1:0-40807 GCA_002588565.1 Coelastrella sp. UTEX B 3026
GGTGACTATCTAGCACAGCGCATAGCTCACTTCGAAGATCAGCGCTATGGCCAACCAGAGCGCAAACAAGCGGCTGCGGATGCTTCAGCTACAGCAGCAGATTCTGGGGCAGCAAGCAGCACCAGTGCAGGCAGCACAGGAGGAACTAACCTCACACGCAGCAGTGGCACCACCAGCAGCTTCCACTTGGACACTACTAGGGTGGCGCAGACAGCTGGCTTTGGAGCTCTTGTCGTAGGACCAGTAGGTGGGTCAGCTGCTCGCGTTGTAACTGAGAATAACACATAAGGCTTCCAAGTGGCATGAGGGTTGTTGCCAGAGGCCGGCTTCCTGTATGCAGTCAGTAGCAGTGCAACATGCAGCGGACAACGTGTTGTGGCCCCTCATGGTTCGATCCCGTGTGTTGCTTGTATACCAGCCAATGCCCTTGCATGCGTCTTGAGGTTGAGTTGCGTAGGTCAAACAATCCTCTGCGTGACTACTTGAGCTATCGCTTCTGCTGCAATGCAGGTCACTATTGGTACCTAGGTATAGAGAAGGCTTGCAGGCGGTTGGTGCCCTCAGGCGGGGTGCCATTCTTAGCCACGAAAGTAGTGCTAGACTCCGCAATCATGGGCTCTATATATGTGGCAGCATTCTTTGCCTTTGGCAGCTACGTGTTGGAAGGCGCAGGAACTACCGGCTTTGTGAAAAAGATGAAGGTGGGTACTCTACTGCTTCTGGCTGACAGTGACAGCATCATCATATCAAAATGGCAGCCAAAGCTTTAGTTATGAGCATGCCAACTTCATGCGTGATGTTGTAGGTCACAGTTGGTTCACACAAGCAGTCCAAGCCAGCAGCAGTGATGCTGTGTCTGCTGCATTGAACAGCTGTAAATGATGTAGGCAGCATTTATAGGCTGTGTTGTGAGGTCAGTAACAGAATGATCCTGTGTCGACCGCTGCAAACTGAGGAAATGATGCGAGATGTGAATAAGAAGGTCTCCATGTTGCTGAAGCAAAGCTCCTGATGTGCCTGCTGACCACCACGTGTATGCATGGTATGCATGCAGATGGACTTCATCCCAACCTACACAGCGGAGCTGGCATTCTGGCCCTTAGTGCAGACCCTGAACTTCTCCAAAGTCCCAGTGCGCCATCAGCTGCTGGTTGTGAACACATTTAGTTTGTTAGATGCGGCCTTTATCAGTTGGGTGGGGCACCAAGAAGACTGGTGGGGCAAGATAGTGAGCAGGCTGGGCCTCAACAAAGACCAGCAGTAGTTTGTATATAAACAGCCGTACTGGTGGTGTGGCTCCTAGCTAGTATGCTGGCATCGTTTGAACTACACTGACACAGTGTTAGATAAACTGCTGGTCTTCTCAAGCTATATTATGGGATCGGAGGCAACAGCAGCGCACCCTAGGGGTAGCGGCCCATGCAAAGCATATGCGCTAGCAATTGAAGTTACATTGGCTCACTGAGACCACAGCACGAGCCACATACCACCGGCCTGTCTAGGGTGAAGGCCGAGGCGGGTGATTATGGATCAGGTCATGTAACACAACAAGCCACCAAGGATTTCCAGCAGCCAAGGCTGCTGCAGTGTAGGAGCAGGTTGTCACATGCCTTGCTGCAGGTCTTTGCATTCACCGTAGCCCAACGCCAGGACAACAAACAGACTACAATGCTGATCAAACGAAAGCAAGGATGTCCAAGTGAGTAGGGCCTCTGGAAGTGCAGGCTTCCAGACAATGCTTCCATAATAGATGCATTCCAGCCATGCAGCAGTGTGCCGGATACACAGCGCATTGTATTGCAGTCCAAGAAGCATATGACTGTTGTGATCTGCCCCATGTGCAGCAGTAGTGTACAATAGGGCAGCCAAGGTGACCAAGCGCCTGCTGGCACCATACCAACTCTAAGTCATCCATAGAGCAATGCAGATAAGTCACATATGTTATGCTCTAAAGTAACACAACACATGCATGGCAAACAACATGAGACAACTTGCATAAGCAAGCACATGGACAGCTGGCAAGCTTGATGGAAGGTGGAAAAACAAGGTGGTGAAACAGGCAGGACCAAGGGGAGGCTACAATCTCACAGACAACCCTCAAGCTTTACTGCTTAACAATGGCCGAAACAACTCAAAATCGAGGCCAAAACAACATGCATTGGGTGATTCAGACAGCTGAAAACAGAACTACAAACGCCGACTCCTTTGAAAGGCATAACAGCAAGCTTGAAAAATAACAGCATGCTCAGCAATGCAACAGCACTCTGGACATTCCAACAGCATGCTCAGCACACTAATAGCACATGCTCAGCACCCTAACAGCATATGCTCAGTGCCCTAACACCACATCTTCCGATGCATACCCGCTCACTACAGCCCACTGCTGCTGCTGCTGCAGCTGGCTGGAGTTTCTTGCGCAGCTGCGACTCAGCCACTGCTGCAAGTCAATATTGCTTGCGCAGCTGGCACAAGCCAGCACACCCTCCCAGGCCAACAGATAGAGCAAGACTGAGTACAAGCAGACAAGCCGACAAAGTACATGACCAGCATGGACCAAGTGTACAGTCCTTAAACAGGCACTCAAACCTTTCTTGATGCAGTGCACCCCCCGGACATGCTGTTTCAAGCCGACCAAAACCACTCAAGCTCATTAGGTTTCACAACACTAAGACAATACAAGAACCCTGACAAGCGAATTGCAACACATTGCACAGGCCTGAAGGCATATGCTGCACGAGGCAGAATTCGGTCTTGGGACGCTGCACACAGGAACGCATACTACTGCCAGTACTAGCTACCAGACAGGGAGGCCAAGCGCACTACAGCCGACAACACCACCGTGACGAAGACCTACACCAACACCGCACAAGCACTTTGAACCACGGATCCCAAAGACCTAGGTTCATCCAAAACAGGTCAAGAGCCCAAGCCATGCAGTTGCGGTGCAGAGACCATCAGTCATACACATTGTGCTCGACTGCATATGCTGCAGCAGTTAAGGAAACCGATTCTGGGACCCTGCAGAATGGAGCACAACATGTTAGTTGCCAACAGGCACGCAGAAAGGGCACTAGGGCTCTAGGGCTGATGACAACACGACTGCAATTCGACCTACAACACCACTGCACAAGCAGTTCAAACCTCAGATGCAATAATCTGAATCCATCCAAAACAACAGCAGAGCCCTAACGGGCCGTTGAGTAGATGCACGGCTGAGCCCGACGCAAGGCACAGGCTTGAATGCATATGCTGCAGGAGGATAAGGTTACTGCATGTCAGGTCACGGGGGCCTGTGCATATCAACACTCTACCTGCTCACAGCGAGGCAAGTTGAGACAATATCAAAGACAAGAACACTGCAGGCAGGACAGAGTACGCAGTCAATCACAGCAGCCAATTACCAGCACGCTGTAAGGGCTGCACTGGAGCACCACTTTGGAAGGAGCCAATGCAAATTGAGCACGTTCAGACAACGCTAAAGCCCTGGCAGGCCTACAAACAGGTATAGGTTACACATAAATGCCCTGAAGCATGCACAGGTGTTATAACACAAAACCTACAAGCCTGGCAGCTTGACGCCAGATTATTGGTACAATGCCAGCTGACAAACACAATCAAATGCTTCTTCTGCACACTCAAACACAGGAACTACCGACGTTCATGCAGACCAGCATGTAACATGTTCACCCACATGCAGGAACAGGTGGACAAGCCGGCCGTCAAACAGGCAAACGTGATACAGGACATGCCCTGCAGTCCTCCAAGACCAAGAGCAGCTGCGGAACTCCTTGAAGTCTGCGACATAGGTACAGAAGATCTAAACAAGGCATGGTTCATGGCACACAAGCAGGAGACGTCTGCTAACAGAGGGTGCAGCGTGTGTGCCAGGCATGTAATGCGTGTGTGGCAGACCATGCAACGCATAATCTGCATGGAAGACAAGTAGACAGTACCGCAGAAAGAGCTACAATTCAACAAAAAGCAAAGGGTGCAGCGTGTGTGCCAGGCATACAATGCACAAAACCATGCAAGGCATGTGATGCTTGAGAAACAAGTAGACAGTACCGCAGAAAGAGCTACAATTCAACAAAAGCAGATGCAATGTACGTGAAGCATCACTGCACAGTGCAATGCAATGTGAAGCAAGACAACGACATGAACCATGCATTTGAACAGATCGCCTGTTAGTGAGACCACAAGAGAGCATTGTGCAATATCCAACCACAACATCTTGAACCCCATGATATGTTTCACTAGCATAGACCCAACAGCACTGCCGTACAGCTTGCTATTGGCTGTAAGTATACGATTTACATACGACCCTAACCCACCACTCAGCTCTCAGTTGCTCCACAAAATCACCTCCTAACCACCAGCCCTCTCGCCCCTTCGGGGACGAGAGCGAACGGTAGGGAATGTGAAGTCGACCCGACAGACACATTACCCTCCCTCAACTTATGCTAGCGCTCTCTTGAAAGCGCTATGCGGAGCTCACTCATTTATTCTTTCCTCCTAACCGATCCCAAACCCCTGGCTCCCGGGCCAAACACGCTGCACACCGCCTAACCAACTCAACACTAAGGTGTACAAGCGCCTCCCAACTAAGCATATCTGCCCACACAACGAGCTGCCCCAACCTCGCAAGCATCTAACCATTACCACGTCCGCTTGGGGCTTGCATAACTGCCTAGATTCACAAGATTCAGCCGTCCAAACTTCAGCTCAATTAAGTTCACCAACTCCCCAACTGAAGCCGGCAATGGAGGCAGGATAGTGGTGCTTGCTTCGCTTGTGATGTGCAGCTTCTTGAGGCTGCGGCACTGTCCAATGTTGTCCGGCAAGCTCGGGAGGGCCAGGTACTCTTGCGTGCAATGAAGGATGAGCTCTTCTAGCTGAGGCAGCTTCGAAATGGTGCTGGGTAGCACAGAGATGTTGCTGCTTGTGTTGATGACGAGGCGTTTCAGGGCTGTGCAGTCACCTATGCTATCTGGCAGCTCCTGCTGCAAGAAACATACGTTGAGACACAAGATGAGTTTGTGTAGATGTCGTGTGCACGTGCATGCTAGAAATTTGACAAGGCAATGCTTTGCATCAGATGGTAGCTTGAGTTGTTGCTAGTAGATCTGCTGCCACTATTGCTGCGACAGGGATCGACTAGGCTGCTTGCCTGGTGCCCCGCACAGGAAATGTGACAACAGATGGCAATGAGTCGAGGGAGATCAGCACTTGGTGATTGCAATGCAGCAGCTGCACAAGGATCAACTTCTTGTTCACATTGTGCAGCTGGAACAGTGGCCAAAGGGAAATCACCCAGTTGCCACTGCTGCAACCGACGCTCAGCTCTAGTCCAGTTAGCTACGTGCTGACACACCAAGTATCTGAAAGCAAGCTAAACCCCTGGCACAGTCCCAGCATTGCCTGGCATACTGGCTGTTGGTAACATCACAAGCACCATAGCACAAGCCGTTGTCCATATGCCGGCTTGTCACTGCTATAATTGTGCTGCCACTCTGCACCTGCCTGGTATTGCAGTGGCCCAACCACACCCAGTGGATCCAGGTGCAAGCTGACGAATACAGCATTCATACTGTCTGCCTGTATCCACAAGCTCTGCGCGCTCGACAGACTCCATCTCCTGCTGTCGCTGTTCGTTTGAAACTACTTGACACAACACACTCCGGCCTGATAAAGCAATTACTGCAGCATAAGTGCAGCAGTCTAGGGTGGCAACCATACTGATGCTTGTCTCCCCCACTGCCCACCTGTAATGATAAGCAGTGGCTGAGGGATAGCGAGGAAAGATTGCTGAGGGCTCCCAGTGATGTTGGGATGGCTTGCAAGCTGGCGCTGTTGATGTGCAGCTCCTTGAGGGACATCAACTGGCCCAAAGACTCCGGCAATACCTCAACCAGGCCGTGGCAGCCAAGGGATAGCTCCTGCTCAGATACAGGCAGCAGAACAAGACGCGAGATTAACACGAAGGCTGAGCTGCACCCCCCAGAAAGACTGCTAGCTGGCAGAGAGTCACTCTGGCAAAGCTTCAACCCAGCCATGACAGCTAAGGGGCACCTCCTGTCTGCAGATGTGGCATCGGGCAGCGTCGGAGCGAAAACACTCAAAACAGGGGCTGTCAGCTGAGGCTCAATGCAAGCTCAGCACTGGCCTCGAAACTTTGGAGAAGAGCCAATCCCAACAGCAAACTGTTAGCGGCTATATGAGGTGTGCACGCCATCATACTGTTTGCATGACGGCATACAGTCTAGTATCTCTTGCAGGCAACCAACAGCAACCCATGGCACTCACCGTCAGGGATTCGAGGCTGCCGATGGATGGCGGTATCCTCTGCAGCTTGTGACAGTACCCAGTACACAGCCGCTTCAGACTGCTCAACGCCCCCACGGTTTCTGGCAGCTTCTCCAGCGAGTTGGCCCCATCGATAACCAGACACTCCAAGGCTGTCAGGCGCGCCAAAGCGCCATCTGGCAGGCTTGATAAGCTGTGGCAACCGATGATGTGCAGCTGCATGAGGTGTGTTAGATTGCCTAAGGTATCTGGCAAGCTTTGCAGCGCGTTGCAGCCGCGAATTCTGAGCTGCTTAAGCGCTGTCAGCTCGCCGATACTGTTGGGGATTGATTTGAGGAGGCTGGGTTGGTAGATGAATGGTTGGTACTCTGGCTCGTCGTTGTCTGACGTGTCAATCACAAGCTGTGCAGAAGCAGACAGCAGTAGGCAGCAAGCCAGGCAGGTTCAGTAGGATTGGCCTGTCTGAGAAGGCAGAGAGCTGCCACACATACAGCATAGAATCATAGAAGTGCAACATCATTGCAGTAGTGTTCATGATGCAGCAATCAAAAAAGCGTGAAGCTGCGCTGACAGAACTGTGTTTGTGCGGACTTGCAGTTTGTATTGCGTTCCTGCGGACTACACAGTTCGCCGTGCAGTGAGCCCAGGCATAGGCTACAGTGCAGACAGCTGAGCTGTTCAACATACGCCCACCTGCGTTAATTTGCTCAGCTGCCCGATTGACTGCGGAATGTACTGCAGGAATGGGCAGTGCTGCACTTTCAAAGACTGCAGGTGAACCAACCCGCCTATGCTGTCTGGCAGTGCCCTCAGGGCGCAGCAACGAGCATAGCCTGCCATGCTGGCAAAGTTGGCCAGGTCTGATGCGGCTACAGCTGGCTCCACAGGCCCGTTCTGCTGCATGATAGGGGGTCCTCCTATACCCAAGAAGGCCGGGGTGGCTTCTCCAACTGCACTTGCTGTGGGTGGCGGCGGAGCACTGATTTCCAGCTGCTGCAGCGTCGTTAGCTCGCCCAGAGTGTCTGGAAAAGCTCTAAAATGGGGACAGCTGGTAACTCGTAGCGTTTGTAGATGCCCTAGCTGCTTGATGCACTCTGGCAGATGGGTGAGATGTGGACAGTTCTGCAATACTAGGCTGAGCTTGTTTCCACCCGAGCACAAGTGCGGAAACACCTCCTGCTCGATGATGTTATCAGGATAGTCTGTTTCTATGGTCATATGAAGTACTCTTTCGGAGTTGTGCTGCAGCCATGCCTTCTGTTCAGGCGATATGATGCGAATGCAGACGCTTGCAAGCACAGGCGCCTTCAACTCGTACCAGGACTTGCATACAAGGTCACAACTCAATACATCTTGCAAGGTCTCAAGAAAACCAAACACATTACGCACGATATCAGGGCATTCATGCCACTCCCGGGGAGCAGCTGAAGTTGCCATGCTTCAAACTTTGTATCACAAAGTCAAGCAACACTGACCAAAGCGGATCACAAAACAGGCTGTAGTGAAGTACACAAACTCAGCATGTGCAAGCGGAAGGCATCAGGGCGCCGCGATGAAGGGTGAGTAATAGTGACGTTAGGATCCTCAAGCGCTGAATGACGGAGCTGCCTGTCGGCCCATGTCCGTTTGAGCTGCTAGCATGTGCTCCCGCTGTATAGTTATGGGATGCAAACTTTTTATGCCCGCGGCTCGTCCGCTGTGGCCTGTGAGCAGATAAAGCAGTAACCCAGAACTACGTGACTGCTGTGATTAGCAGCAGGTACCAGCTGCGCTTTGATCAGACTGCAAAGTCATTGGCCTTGGCATTGCCCAGCAATAGCAGTCACCATGTCTGCAGCGCACTTCAACGCCAAGCAGCAGTACAGTAAGTAAGCGGCAGTGACAACCACACCAGGAATTCCGTGCAGTGAAGCGGTAGTTTGGCAAGTAGCACCAGCAATCGGGCAGAAAAAGAAGCAGAAGAAAAATAACCCTTTCCGGCCGCAAGGCCTTGCGGAATTATTTGGTGGCTCAGCCACACTGGCACACAACCAGGCAGCTGTCAGGGATGCACACAATTGTTACTAAGCACGTGCACTTCAAGTGGCACATGCTTGAAGTGACTGAGCCATGCAGCAATCAAGCATCTGTATCGCAGTGCAACCTGCAGGCGAAGGCTAAGCGGACAACACAGTAGCGGGTGCACCCAGGGAACACTGGCCAGACTCATACTGGCGCACCTAGACAGTAACTTGGCAACAATCCGTAATGTCACTCACCCCAGTACCTGCCAATGCTGTCAAATTCCCATCAGGATGCCATGTGTCCTATCAACATAGTTTAATCCAACGTAAAAGAAGGCAAGCACGTAATACATCTGTCGCTCTGTGTTGATGGTGTGCTGTTGATCAAAGCAAGGTCAAAAGTAGTGATGGTTGCAGATTGCAGGAGCGTGCTTAACACGCAGTGATATCACATAGTATCATTCTAAAAAGGCCCCTCTGCGATCAGACAGGCAGCGAGGCCGCTAGTTAGAAGGTTGATTAGCCTGGCTGTACGCAGCATTACCTACACAAAGCACATACCGAAGCTGCAACTATGCGAGATCGTTACTACCTGTTGTGCTGTCTACTGATGCCGTACCGTAGAAGTCAATACTGCTAATCACGCCAGCTAAGCCTTAGCTGAGTATGCGTTGACGAGTGCGAATGCGTGGACTTGATGGCACATTGCTACTTGTGTCTCAGCTATGTATAGCCATTGTTTTGCTCTTGCGGTGCTCGACGAGATAGCTTCCTTGTTCGCCGACATCAGCATCCGTCATCCCGTGAAGTTCAGCAAGCTGCATTGTGATGAGAGTAGATTGGCATGTCCAGCCGTCGAAAGCTCATAAACAATTTCTGACATTAGTATTACCTGGTTTCATGCTGCTACCTCTGCTTGGGAAGGCAACCGTGCATGCCGAGTTATTCACGCCGAGTTCACCACGAACTTTCCACTGTCACATGGTCGTCGGTGTCAGGCTGCGTAGCAAGCCCACAGGGGCTCCTGTCGACCGTTGCGGCTAACTTTGGTAATGTTTTGCTTGAACTGTAGGCGATCTATAGTTCTGTCTCAGACTGCTTCAAACTGTGTTGCTCGCTGATGCAACAGCCTTTGGCAACGCAGCCACACAGGACTAGATAATCTAAATAAGAGTCTGCACAGTCAGTAGTTAGGCAAAGTCTAGCTGATCGAATTGCCTCCTCCGCAGAGTTGCTGCACGCCTCAACAAGGTGCAGTCCTGGGGTGGAAAATTATGTTTGAAATGCCAATCTAAAAGCACTGATGATCAGCCAGTTAGGGACGGTTCGCACCGATGGCGTTGGCATCAACCGCGACCTTGAGCTCGTCAAGTTGCCATAGAGAGGCCAACCAGCACACAGGACAAAGAACAACAGCCTGTTGCCTGACATATTGTGTCTGGCCGCAGGTGTTCGGTCTTATTTGACACACCCCCAGGCAAATGGACCACGATTGCTCTGTTAGCCGGACAAGCTCCACAGGGCACATTACGCAAGGTCGGTAATGCTTCTTGTGTGATTGCGTACAAGCCTGTATGCCACAGTCGCCACCGACCTTCGCCAAGGCATATGTTGGTCATCGCAGCGCCAGGGCATGCTCCAGCCCGTTGATGCAGGTGTCTGCGACTTGTTGCAAACAGGCAGCTTTGTCTGAGACCGCCAGCGGCCCCACCTAGCCTCACTTGGTTGGGTTGCTGCTTCTGTCTTCATCGCAGACAACTTTTCGGACCCGGCCCAGTATCCTGGCTCAGGTGAGCTGGGCAGTTGCGGGCTACAAATCTCTTCAGTAGCGTGTTGTTGATAATGTCCTATTTGGTTGAGCCTGCCTAGCACGCCAGCATATTTGCAGGTGTCAGTTACACACAGAGCTGATGGATACCTCCCACCCACAGCAGATTAAGACCCCGCAATTTGTTTTCCTGCAGACATCGCTAAGCAGGCTCAGCGCAGAACGGCACAATTGGCCGCATTGCTGTCAACGGAGGCTGGACAAGCACTGGTGCAGCGTCACCTCTGCCAAGCTGCTGACCTAACCGCCAAGGCACAGCGCCAGACGGAGCAGCTAGCCATGATGCTGTCCAACGAGGCTGGCAAGGCAGCCCTGCAAAAGCAGCTCAGCGTTTACTTGCAGCGCAAGCAGCAGGTACAGGGCCCAGCAAACCCACCTCAGTCCTTTGCAACAGCTACGCCAGCGCCCGCCAGCACATCCAGCTGCACGGCGCGCAGCGATGCTTCAAACACTGTTGAGCCATACTGCTCTGCTGAAGTTTCTGGGGACAGTGGCAGCTGTGGTGCATCAGACCTCCCTCCCCGAGTGCTAGCAGCAGCAGTGGCAGTGTCCAGACTACAGCCTGGCAGCACAGCACATACAGCATCGCTTGCAGCTCTCAAGCAGGAGTTGGCCCAACATGCACCTCTATCGACCACCCTGGCACTAGCCGGTGGCAGTAGCAATGCAGCTGCTCAGGTTACAAGCACATCAGTCAACACTGCAGCTGTCCCAGAACAGCCGCTGCAGCACAATGTGCTTGCATCATTGCTGGCCAATCAAACAGCGGCGCGGGCTGCAGCAGCTGGAGGTGCAGGTGCTACTGCAGGGCCAGCAGACACCCCAGCAACACTTGCTCAGATTTGGAGCATGCTGCAGCAGAAGCGCCAGCAGACCCAGGATGCGCCTGTGCATGACCTGGCACGCCTGGGCACTCAGGTATCTACAATGCTTCCAGATTCTAGCAACCCTTCTGCTTACAACAGCAGCAATGGCGCACGGCACCCCAGTCAAATGGTGTTCAAACGCAGGACACACAGCAGCACTGCCTTGCGCCGCCACATCAGCAATGCGAATAAACCAGCCGCAGCAGTGAGCAAAGCAGCAGATTCCCCTAAGGCAGCTGAATCAAATGCCATGGGCCCAAACAAGCCCCACCAGGTTTTCAAGAAACAGCGCAAGCGGCCACTGACCCTGTGGTCCAGCAGCAGTGCATCAGCACAGCAGCTGCAGCTCCCCAAGCAGCAGGAGACCAGCAGTTCGTACCCAGCAGCAGTTGAGACCGAGTACAACACTGCCACTGGCAGCAGCGGTGCAGACGGCTGTAGCTTGGATATAGCTGCTGCTGCAGCATTGTTTGATGTCAAGAGGCAGCTGGCTGCAAGCCCTGCAGCAATCACAGCAACTGCAGATGCACCAACAGCAGCAGAAAAGGTATTGGACAGACTTGCGCTTCAGGAGCAGCAGCTGCTGTTCCTGCAGCAGCAGCTCAGGCAGCAGAGGGAGCTCATCATGGCCAGGCGCCAGGCACAGCAGCAGCAGCAGCAGCAGCAGATGCCCGCACCAGCAGCTGCGGATGTCCTGCGGCAACTGCTTCAGGCAGTGCGGTCAAGCCCCATGCTTTCAGCAGGTAGTGATGTAGATATGACAGATGCCTGGTATACACCAGCTACTGCTGCTGCTGCTCCTGCGGCACCTGCACAGCAGCAGGAGGCAGCCCCTGCTGCACCTGATGCTGTAAGCGCGCTGTGCAACCTGGCAAAGCTCTTTGCAGCACAGCAGCAGCAGCAGATGGCCAATGCAGGCCCAACTGTTGTGGCCTCCCAGGGCCCTCAGTGGGATGCAGACGTATTACGCAGGCTTGCTGCTGCTTTGCTGGCTGTTTAGGTCTTGGGCTAGCAAGACGGTTGGGGGGAGCCTTCAGGTGGGGTGGTTCATGCCATGGCGACAATAAACAAAATTTGTGATTACAGGAGTTGGCTGACAACATGATGCCCTGTGTCTTCAAGCACAGCATGGCACCTAGTGATCAGGTGACGGTGGCTGAATAACACATAGCAACGCTCCAAATCAAACCGCTGGCCCATAGTTGTGATGTCCTGTAGACAAGCACTGATAGTGGTCGGCTGTGTGTCACAAACGGTTGTGCATTGGGTCAGAGAAACGGTCTGTATGTGTTCATAATGCCTTAAAATCAAATCAATTGATAGGGCCGGTCTAATACTAGCCATATCACGCTTTGTGGGACTTTGTGGTGAAATCCTTGCTACTCAATGCATGCTGGTAGTGTTCGCAGCATTCCATGTGCTCAGATCACTAGCCGATTGTGTGGTGTTGGGGGTTACTCTGTACGAACCTGGTACAGCCGTGCAGTAGCCATTACACGCTTTCTAGTGGTACATGATGGCGTGCCCAAATGCATGCAGCAGATTGGTGCTGTGTTTGAGCGTACATGTTGGCCTCTATTGGTTGCTAGGTTGATACTGTGGCTAACTTGCCTCAAATGCATGCCACAATGCATGTTCTATCTGCCAATGAAGGCTCTTGCAAACTTGCCGTATTCGGTCAGCTTGGGTTATATGTGTGAGGTCTTGTGGTCGCAATCCTGTCATGCTGCATGTATGTTCAGCGCTTAGTAGCTTTTGGCGCCTATCATCGCCATACGACTCAACGGTCTTCGGCTGCATAATGATGTTTACGGGTTATGTGGCTTGTTATATGTTGGGTACAAATGGCATGTGACAACAACACATGGTGAATGCCCTGCATGCGATAGCTTTGCAATGCGGTGGCAGTGTTGGCTTGGATTTTGCTGGGATTCGAGTTTCTGGGCAGAACTGTTCACTGTTCTGTTGCCATGTGATCAGACATGATTCCGTGCACGGCGATTCTGTCTGCTACCTTCTCAAGCATCAGGCACTTTACGTTGCTGAAGGCTCTGGTGTCTTCATGGCCTTTGTTTGGTTTTACTACTATGGATGTGTGTTGGGCTGGAACACATGCTTGTTTACACGCTCATGTATATGCTCCACCTTGCGTCAGTTGTCAGTATCTGTCACCTGGGGCACGTACTGCTGATGATCCTGGTTATCTTATTGAGCAGGTGATTGATGCCATGCTGATACTATTTACACTTGAGGTTCTCATAGCATGTACTGCACCAACTGGCTCACCGTCAATCACCAAATGTTTGTATATGATCTTGTTCCAAATAAGTGCGCAGTAGCCGCACAGCTTCTGCCATGTTCACTCTGCCAGCTACCCTGCCAGTGGGGTATCAGGACTTGGATCTTTGGGGTTTGCATTCAAGATGATTCTAGTGTTGCACCCATTCTGGCCCCAAATGCTGTCAGTAGCATCTGTATATAACACTATGCATCTGGGATCCAGGGGACATTCAGTATGTGTGTGTTGTCTGTCGGGTTAGCTGCATTCGTATCGCAGCTTTAGTGCTGAGTGCTAGTCAGAGATTATGTCGGTTGTCTGTCAATAGCTCAGGAGCAGCTTTGTATCTGCTTGTTATGGACTGTTTGCCGTGTGTTGAATGTATCTCTCTGCTTGTTTCCACCCATATATACGTGTGGTTTATGTCATGCTTACATCACCAGCAGTCCAATTTCTCCTCCTGGAGCCTTCTATGTGTCACAGTTGGTTGTGCGTAGTGGTAATCAGTGCACGCTGCTGTGTTGGCCAGTGCCCTGTGGCAGCTTAGTTCTGTGTGTGTGTGGGGGGTGGGGGGTGGGGGGAGGTAGCCTGTTGCTGTGATATTGGCGGCTTAGTAGGACTGTGCTGAAAGGCAATTGGTTGAATACAACATGACAGCAATTGCTAGGGCTTGTCACTCTGTGATTGCTGGCAACAATGCACAATGCTTGTTCATGTGTAGCAAACTGCGTACAATCTGCCCTGTTCTTGGTCTATTGGTCATGTTTCTGGGAATGGACTCTGGTCGGGCTATGAACCCAAGCTGACAGCTGACGCAAACTTCATCAACAGCTCAATCAATAGATAGGCTGTTGTTGACAAACTGTGGCTGACTCTTGGGGGAGGGAGGGGATATAGTGTTGCATTGATGTGCTTTGTGTATTGGTGCATGTGAATCCTGGCTCTCATCACCGTATAAATCAGTTCGTGGTCGCTTTGACCACAGAAGTATACTTACTGCAGCTCTGTGCATTGTGGGGACAGGACATAACAGTTGTCATGTGGTTATGTGTTATACCGCTTCAAAACAGCTGTCTTGTCTGCCCCTGCATACGCAGTTGTGAGTCTTATTTGGTGCGTGTTAGACATAAGTGAGCTTCTTGGTTGTTTGAAGTAGCTGTCATTAACTGTTGGTTCAATAAACAAGTTTACACAGATACGGTGCAATCACAATGGGTCAACTAGATTCAAACCCAACTCTAGTTATGGCTTTATGATATGTAATAGCCCAGCTGAGCAGTGTACGGTGCTGCAACCAGCTGCTTGTTTAGTAGTCGTTGCTTGTAGCCACCACACAACAAACACATAGCGAAACCTGTGAGAGCCACTAACACAGGCTGTTGCATCCGCTGCTTGATTGGACCTGGATGCCACACTGTCGGGTGGCTGTTGTCAATAAGCATATGTTCTTGCGTATGGAGATTGCCATTGTGAAGGATCAATGGTTGGGCAGCATAGCTGTGGCTCTCGCTGGTATTTCTGGCAGGCCTCTCTGCCCTGAATGCATTGACCATAGCTGGGTGCTTTGCCATGTTGCTGTGGGTTGTGAGGTTGCTGGCTGGCCTAAGGGGCAGATTAGAGGGATTCGCACGCAGACTTGAGACCCATATTCTGCAGCATGTTGGGTGATACGGGGCGTTCACAGCAGTTCGTAGGCAATCAATCAGCAGGCGTGTGTTCCTGTCAGCGGTGTGTTCTTGGGAAAGTACATTGCTGAGGTGTATGTGGGTGTTGTGCTTGGCAGATGATGTGTGCCATTGGCTTATTTGACAGCTCCTGCAAAGTATGCTTAAGAGCTGTACTAAATAATATTGCCACAGAAGCAGTGCTAGTGTCTGCTAAGTGTGGCTACTTGTCGGTTTATTCATGCCTGCTAATTCATGCTGCAGTTTTGGAGGTGATGTTCAAGTATTGTGCTTTTGTATGCAAAGCATTTCGCGTCGCTTGGTATTTGGTGACCTCAGAACCTGAAAGGCCTGCTTGAGGTTTATCTCAGATGTCTGACTGCCCTAAACCACCTGCATACCTAGAATTGGATGCCGCTGATTGTGGTGTCGATGCATGGCAGAGGTATGTAATCTCTTGGATTGGTCATGTCGCATTGTAGGGGGTGATTGCTAGCAGTATTTGACTTGTTTCAGAGCTCAGGCAACTGGATTAAGTGGGTTCAACAGCAATGCAGTGCATGATCAAGGATTGTACTTAGCACCTGTTGTGCCCCGTTCACTGTGGACTGTGTCGCAGTTAAGTTGGTGCCGGGCCTTGAAGGCAGTGTCGACGGCAATCTGCACAGTGTGGTGGTTTGATACTGCACAGCCGATTGTTTCTGCAGATCGGCATTGTTGCTGGCGCTTTTCATGTGGAAAATGTTTTGACTCTTGTGCCAATGACGGCGTCTGTCTGTTGTTACAACACATGCTTGATGGACGTAGCCCTAAATAGATATAATAAGGCAAAGGATGTGTGTGATTGAAGCCCATTGATATGCTTGGTTCGCACTTTTGCGGTTTTGCTAGATGTGCTGAGAATGGTTTGCAAATAAATTGCCAGACAGCCGACTGATGGCTTGCAATAGAGGTCGAATTGGACAATGCATGCATGATGCTTTTTGTTTTGTAATCATGTTGCATCATCGGTACCTGCAGCTGAGCTATATTGTGATCGAATATGTTGGAGGTTCCACTTGACTCAAATCGTTGGTGTTTCTGCCGAAGATGGACAAGTGTGAAAGTATTGAGCCATGCAACAGACACGGACAAGTGTCGGCTGCTGCTACTCAAGTGCCAGTGTTCTTGTTTGCGATCACAAGTGCACACTGAGTCAGATGCATTGTTTACGCCACACAGTCAAGCAGCATAATACGTCTGCACTCATCCTTTCTGTACAGTACTCTCATCACCATGTCCTCTCTTCTTTGCTCCTTTTACTGCAAGGGGTGAGCTGATGTGTGTTTTGTCCATAGCAGCGGCGCAATGGGGTGGGTCTTTCCATTAACCACAGTATCTCATCAACAACCACCACCCAGTGCACTGGTTGGCAATGTTCTGGCCATGATTCGCTATTCCTCATGCAGAATGAGTCAACAGGGCTGGGTAAAGGGTCAATTTCAATTTGGTTGCATCTTGTGGCGTGTCAGCGTTTGCAGGGTTCAGTGCATGCAGGGTTCAGTGCAGACCCTGGTTGGCATGCAGCTGATCAGCATTGGGCTGTGTGCATTGGAAAGGTAATTCACAACACTTTGACATATGCTGGCGTGGCTCAAGGAGTTCTGATCGAATCTTGGATGACAGTGAGCAGCTTGTGATGGGTCGGTGGGGTGCAGGAACGTGACCAATGCAGAGATAGGCCTGCTGCAGCTGCAGGTCTGAAGACCTGCAGGTTTGAAGCGTTAACGCCTTCTGCTGCCATCAAAGCCTCCAACAACAGTGCATTTGCCGCGCGCCCTAGTGGGGTGGCCTGAGCAGACACTGTACATGCGTACTGAGACATGCTAACATGCACAGCAACCACCCGCGCAGCATTGTCACCACAAGGCCAGTTTGCTTGGCATACCATGTACATGAACATGTTGCATGAGATAAACTTCACAAGGCCAGTCCAAGTTAAGTTTTCAAACCCAGCTGACGGCAAAGCTTGATGTGGCTAGCTGACGGTAAAGCTTGATGTGTCAACCCCGATGATACCCAGACGCACCCCACTGCTGGCTTTCCGCCTAGCACCTGTGGCTCCATGGTCTACTGCCTGGAATACCCCCCCGCTAGCTCACTGCTGCGCACAGATGCGCGTTCTGGACCTACTCAAAACCAAACAAAAATTACCGTGTTTGCACGTTGCAATACTTATAAACTGTGAGTTTAAGCGATAATTGTGTTATGGTCATCGCACCCAGTGACAGCAGCACTAGCTGTGCAGCTGCTGCTGTTGAGGCTTGAGTGGGCTCCATGTGGCGTGCTTAACGTCACAATAAGGCATGTGGCCGGTAGTATAAATAAGAACAGCCAACATCGAAGGCTAAAAAGGGACAGTGACCCCCGCGTTGCCGCCCTCCTTGGGCGCACTGGAGGGTGCACGCTGGCCAATAAATAAGGGATTGCTGATTGCGAAAGGAAAGCTGACAAGCCTGTCAGACAAGCCGTGCGCCCGCTTGTTATTCTTGAACCGACTAAAACCGGCAGGCAGCTGTTCAATATGTTGCGCGGGCTTTCACCAACAGGTACTGTGGAAGGTTATACAGATGCTGCGTAGACGTATACAAGCCGTCGGGCCCCTGAGTACCACCAGCTAATTTCGCGCCTCGTCGATCTTCTCATTTGTCGCGCACGTCTTGACAGAGCGCACAGGCTGTAGCCAAGACACTCTCATATCATCAAGATGGCTTCACTCGTACGTAGAAGCTGAGCAACGAAGGGATCAAACGTCTTCATGGCAGTTTCGCATCTTCTGTGCCATCAACAGAACAGCGCTTTCTCTACTCAGGCCTCATCACTGGCCTATCACCGCTCTGAGCCAACATAAGACCTATAGCTACGTATTAGTCCCGTTGCGTTCGTCTGGCATGCCATGGGTGGCTACATGTCCTTGAGCAAGCATTGCAGCAGCAGACTAGGTGTAGCAGATACATCCGGAGCCGACACCACACGGCCAGTAGCTGACTCTAACTGTCGCTATCACTGTTGCAGATGGGGCCGCAGCAGGGGGTGTTGCAGGAGGGTGCAAGGGAAGAAAAGGGCGAGAACGCACGCATGGTGAGGTGCAAGATGATCTAGCTGCAGCACACAGCCAGAGTTGTTGCCACATGATGCACGCGTTGAGCTATCTGCTTTCGCTCTGGACCGATTGATACTTGTCTTGTGACGAACGATGCAAACCAGAGCGATGGTGTTCTCCCGGCATCTGCATGGCCTATTTATAGCATCAGCCTCAGCATGCAACATGTGCAGCTTATACTACATAGCATGTCACCTGCAGTCGGCCTCTGCTCTCTTCATTCCCATCCTCCAGAGTGTTTCAACAGTAATCACCGCCTGCTGCACATGTCTACCTGCATCAGCAGCAGCTTGACCTGGGACGTGCGACCAAATATTGCATTGTTCGTATGTTGTATTTGCATTCAGGCATCCTTTGTAGGAGCTGTAGCCATTGCAGACCTAGTGAAGTCGACATTGGGGCCCAAAGGCATGGTGAGGAAGGGAGGGGGGTATTCGACCTCAGGATTTGAAGCAGATCATGCAGGAAAGATCTGCAGCGCTGATGCTTACACGCTAGCAGCAGCAGAGCGACAGGAGCAGCAGTTGTGTAGAGTCTTCATAGCAGTGGTGCAATGTACGGCAGGGGACATTGCAGCAGCACAAGGGAGTAGTAGCTATAGTAGCGCACACGAGTGCAGCAGCTGCTGCAAGCATCGTCTACCGAGGCTGTGACATCAGTATTAGGCACCTTCTGAATGTTGCAGGCATGCGAGCAGCTGTGTATGAGTTAGCAGTTCTGGTACGGCAGCATAGTCCGGCATCAGATCCCTCACATGCTGCTGATGTTATGCATAGTAAGTTTGTATGTCTGGCTGAGAGGCAGCTGTGGAGGTCAGGCTTGATGAAATCTTCCCGATAGCAATGGCTTGATATTCGTTTGTTGTATTTGTTGTGTCTGTGCGTGCAGGACAAGATATTGCAAAGCATGGGCAGGGGTCAAGAAGTGACAATCACAAATGACGGGGCAACAATCCTCAAAGCTGTTTATGTGGACAACCCAGCAGCAAAGGTCTTGCAAGGTAAGCTTGGGGTTTGAGCACGCCAGATAACACATTCCAACCGTAGTTTGATACAGCACAAGCAGATTGATAACAGGTTTTGCTATATCAACCAACACAGAGTTGCAGCAGTATGTGTCATGGGTCAGGAGGCTCAACGGAAGTGGTAAAGCACTGCCTGTGCATGGCATGGAGGTTTGATGGGTCATGATGTTTGCTTAGCAGCTGGCACAATATGGCCATGTAGCTGCAGCAGTGTGTATCAGCCAACAAACTAGATAGGTGATGGTGTGGCTCATTGCAGCATCAGCATGACTGGGTTTACATTGCTGCTCTGGGAGGACCACAGTCAGGCATAAAGTGCACAGGTGTAAGTCGGCAGTAGAAGCAATATGTTTCCGCCTCTCAAATGGGGCACGGGGCTGATGGCCATAGAGCTATGGCTGCTGAATAGCTTATATATATAATACACGCATGCAGCACTGAGGCAAGTTCAGCCCAGGATTGGAGCTGTAGGGGGGAAACGATATTTTGTCAACAGACGACATGGCACAAACCATCAGTACAAACAGCGTTACAACCACTTGCAAGAACAGCAGCAGCAAATTGCACCTACATGATGCATCTGACGTGTGTTTGGTTGCAGATATCAGTAAAGTCCAAGATGACGAGGTCGGTGATGGCACCACATCTGTAGTCGTGCTGGCTGGTGAACTGCTGAGGGAGGCGGAGCAGCTGGTGGCACAGAAAGTACACCCAATGACCATCATAGCAGGCAAGTGTACACACAGTCAGGGCTGGCAAATATTGACATTTCCTCAGAATGTTGACTTTATGCATTTTTGGATGTGGTTCAGAAGTTGTAGGGCTTGGTTATAGAAGGCTCAAGCTGATACACAACTGTCATGCCTTGTTTGTAAGCTTTATCACAGTTGGATACCTGCACTGGGATTGACTGGGCATCATGCTATCGCTGCTTCCTGCTAATCATGTCCACCACACATGCTGCACCCTGAAGATTGGCCAACCATACTTGCTCTGTCACCGTTGTCATCACAGGGTTTAGAGAAGCCGAGGCCGTTGCAAAGGCCGAGCTGACAGCAGCAGCATTCAGCAATGCACAAAACCCTGAAACCTTCCGCAAAGATCTGCTCAACATCGCCAAAACCACACTCAGCAGCAAGATCCTGACAGCAGACAAGGTGTACTTTGCTGAGCTGGCGGTGGAGGCAATCATGAGGTTGAAAGGGAGTGGAAACTTGGAAGCTATCAACATCATCAAGAAGGTTGGAGGGGCGCTGAAGGTGGGTTGTAGATCTGGTGTTTGCTAAAGTCTCCCACTACTGCAGTTGTCTACCTTGTCTCAGTGCGCAGATTTACTACATACATCGTATGCTGCGCATAAGCTGTTGTGCCATGACGTTTCCCCTGAAACACCTTTTTATGCTTCAACATGTGCAATCATGCAGGACTCATTCCTAGACGAGGGCTTCATTCTTGACAAGAAGATTGGTGTTGGTCAGCCCAAGCGCATCACAGATGCCAAAGTACTGATCGCCAACACACCTATGGACACAGACAAAATCAAGATCTACGGGGCACGTGTACGAGTAGATAGCATGGCTAAGGTGAGGGCGCAATGCCTAGGCATGCATATTTTGCATTCTCCTGTATAACAGACCTGCCTTTCAAACCACGACTTGAAACAACGAACAAGCAGCAGTCAAGGAGTCAAGGTTGTTTATGTTGTTGTCTTATTGAGCGAGTCAGCCTGAACCTGGATGCAGTGCATCTGTGCAGCATGCATGTGGCGCAGTATGCGTGACTGAATGCACATATCCAGCAGACTGAAACACATAGTGGATCTGTGTGTGCGTGTTCGCCACCCAGGCGGTTGCTGTCATCAGGTATCCCAAAGCCGTTGTTACCAGCCAGCACCAGTCAGCAACACTGTTGCGCACAGTGCGTCTCGAGCATCTCAACAAACAACACAGCCTATTTCAGGTCGCCTGCCACCATACATCAAGCTAGCAGAAACATTCTGGTGCAAGTGCTAACACATTCAAACGCCTACCAAAATATGCTGTCAACTGCCTGCTGTTACTGCAGGTTGGAGAGATTGAGGCAGCTGAGAAGGACAAGATGCGTGAGAAGTGTCAAAAGATCATCAACCATGATATTAACTGCTTCATCAACAGGCAGCTCATTTACAACTTCCCAGAAGAGATATTTGCAGATGCAGGTGAGCCCTGAGGGCAGCCAAGCAGATCAGATGCTGCAGTAAGATGGGTTCACCACAGCATCAGCAGCATTAGCAGCAGCTCTCCTTTCAGAGGTTAAACAGTCCTATGGCATGGTCCTGGAAAAGCATGTCATCAGTCAGCCGTGGCAGACTCGACAAAAGCCAATGCATGTGAAGGCATTCAGACCTAGGCTTCAAGCAGCAGCGTCTACGACTGACTATAGGGGGAATCCAAGCAGACACTGGATCCAGTCTCCAACAGCCCCGGGCAGCCGCAGGAGCAGTCTGCGGACCGGGCAGGCCCTGAAAAGACTGCACTCTAGGCTCACCCTATAGTCAGTCGTCTATATGTGCTGCAGCAGTGATCCGCCTTCTGTGCCTGGCCGGGTTGTAGTCGCCAAAAACCACGGCAGCCCTCCTATAAGCTTGCTTGTAAAGGGCTGAAGTCATGTGACAGCACCCATGCTTAGCACTGCTCACATGTTTGCATTCCATGTTGCTTGCAGGCATCATGTCCATTGAGCACGCAGACTTTGATGGTATTGAGCGGTTAGCTCTGGTGCTCGGTGGTGAAATTGTGTCAACGTTTGATCACCCAGAGGATGTCAAGTTGGGCTACTGCAAACAAATCAACGAAATCATGATAGGAGAAGACAAACTGATCCATTTCTCAGGTCTGTGGATGATGATCACCTCAGGGTTTGCGGTTTGCTCTCGATGTTTTCAAGTGCATCGAAGGTACTAAATGCACACAAGCGTCAGTTTGAAAATGCTGGCGCAGCGCTTGTGCAACAGTCATGTGAGTACAGCTGACATGTTTGACGTTCGTTCCACCTTAACGACTTCATTAGATGCGTCCAAACTGTCTGATGCAACTGCAGGTGTAGCGCGTGGTGAAGCTCGCACAATGGTGCTGCAGAGTGCTAATAAGCGCGGCAGTACGCAGTACATGTGCAACTGTGCTATCTCACACAACTCCCTACGCTCTGGGAACATGTCACAGGCCTTGAACAGATGGCTATGGGTAAAGATCAAATGTATTGTCCTAGGCTTCATCTTCACGACTTGATAACAAACATCCCCACTGTCACTTGCACTACAGGCGTAGCACTTGGTGAAGCTTGCACAATCGTGCTGCGTGGCGCTAGCAGTCACATCCTAGAAGAGGCCGACCGGTCACTCCATGATGCTCTCTGTGTGCTCAGTGAAACAGTGAAGGAGCCCCGCGTGCTGTTTGGGGGTGGGTGGCCAGAGATGCGCATGGCACGAGCCATTGAGGAGGCAGCAAAGAAAACACCAGGTAGGTTGGGATGTAGAGGAACCATTGGTGGGGTTTGTTCGTTTTTGCGATTTGCGATGATCAGTGAACCCCAGGACGATCAAGCTAATTCAGTGTCTAGTGTTTGGGGGTCCTGTGAGTTTTTGTTTGTGTCTGGGTTCCTGGTGTATGAGCGATTCAAGGATTTACTCTCAAGGTTTGTTTGGTGACCTGTCGCTGTGTACCATGCAAGATTGCTGTCACCCTTGTGGCGTTGGCCCAGGCACTGCGGAAGTGTTTGTGCTGCCATAGGTTGTTGCATGCTTCCGCTGGCTTCATGCACTTGTACAACTGGGTCTGAACCAACAGCCAGCTGCTTGTCAAACCAGCAGCTTCAACTTTTTCTCTTGAAATGACGATGTCACAAGCCAGATTTCATATGCATACTTCAGATTGCACACACTTATCGCCTGTTTGGTCTGCTGACAGACAGTTATGTTCCTTCCAACTCATCCCTCCCCTGCAGGCAAGAAGAGTCTAGCAATGGAAGCCTTCGCTCGTGCTCTCCGGCAGCTTCCCACAATCATCTGCGACAATGCCGGTCTAGACAGCGCGGATATTGTCGCAACACTCCGTGCAGCGCATGGGGCTGATCCTGAGAACACTCGTATGGGAGTGGATGTTATTGCTGGTGGTGCTGGGGATATGTCAGAACTTGGGATATTTGAGAGCTTCAGGGTCAAGCAGCAGGTGGGTGATGCACACACCATGGTTTGGGACGCTTTGCACACTAATTGTGATGCGGGCACTTGATCGTGTCTCTATGAGGGTCTTTGGAGGTTCAGTACCTGTTTGTTTGCTTTGCTGAAGTCGTGTGTAGGCTGGCAGGATGGTAGTACATGCAAAGCTATTGCGCATTGGTGGGGCACAATCAGGGTACTACAAAAGAACAATTTCTACAATGTATGACAGTGCAGTGGACTGCTTGCATTACACCTTCAAGTGACATGTTGCTGAGCACTTTTTTAGTCTTTTGTCCAAAGCTGTCTGTCCGATATGCTTGCAATCAGCTTATGCAAGTCAAACACAAGGTCGCAATAGCACCAGATTTGGCCGCCGAGTGGGGTCCCTGATGAACGGGCCTTGCTTGTGCTGTTGTTGGCTTGCAGGTGTTGCTCAGCGCAACAGAAGCAGCAGAGATGATCTTGCGTGTGGATGACATCATCAAGTGTGCACCACGACAGAGAGGCTAAGCAGATGGTGCTGCTAGCAGCAGCAACATCGGCAGCACTGATCAGGCAGTGTGAACTTCACTTGAAGCTGCTGCTGCAACAGCAGGGTTTCATGTAGATTGTGTAGGCTGTGTTGCATGGCATTCCTGACAGGCGTGTGTATCCTTTGATGTTGATGACAAGAGAGTAAGGATCGCTATGCAATCTCCGGTGCGATGGCGGCTTTTCCCAGCGAGACAGTGCCCCGAGGACGTTTTGCTTGGTCCACGGACACGATGCTGGCCCGGCTGTGCGCGCCAAGACTTCTACTAGGAGCACATTCCAGAGACCAGTCCTTGTCAGCAGGTTGCCTGGACCGACCTTGGCTGCTGGCATTTTCTGTAAATGGTGTACTGAATACGAATACGTGCACGTGTCCGGACTTGCATAGTCTTTTGTACTGCTGTCAACGGCGTCGCCTAGTGTCGGGGCCGACCGTGCAGCAAAATCATTCACTGCTCCCGGGGAGCCGTCCTGTAGGTTTACCAGCGTCGGCCACACCCAAGCACCGCGAACAACGGGGGGGGGGGGGGGCGGCCGACACTGCACATCATTCTTCACAAGAATGATCCCATGGCCAGGCGGGGGTGCGCCGTGTAACGATGCCCGATGCCAAGTTGCAGCCAGATTGGAGTCGCTCTTGCCACAGCTAGTCAAAACTAAGTTCCCAAGTTCAGCGGACATGTACGTTCGTCCACAGGTGACAACCCCCTGCCGCTCACCAAAGGCCGTGGCGGGCACAGGTCTGGCGGGCGCAACAGTCGTGGTTGACACCAACATCACACGCTCGCAAGTTGAACTGGGGGCAAGGGTCTTTCAGCGGCAGGTAAAAGGTGTGTTATGAAGTCGCTGCAGGCGCTCAGGCGGTGGATTTGCGCTTGCGGAGCGGCGCAACCTGCGCGTTGGATATATACATGGCCGTACGGTCCACGGTCCACGTGGGGTTGCTGGTGCGTACACATATAGCATTCGGATGGCACTTCCCGGGACACGAAATCGTTGTACATAGAGGCTGCTACACATCACCAAGTCACCCCAGCTCCTACTAGACGACGTAAAACCCCGAGCCTACCTGTAGGCCACGCAAGAAAACTGCCCACCCAAGAAGCTGCCTAAAACAGCGTCATACATCAACGGCTGCTCTACCATACAAGCTATCTAAGCAGCTGTCCCAATCTGGTTTTCCCCTACAGTTGCCGCTAAGGTGCACATGGGGCCAACACTTGGTTTGGTGTCCAATAAGCGGCCAGATGAATCACCATGTACGAACAGAAAACCCGTTCATGGCTTCATTCACTGCGCTCACTGCAATCACCTTCAAAAGTGTATATCAGAAGGACCTGCGCCTGTTCTTGCCGTTATTCTTCTGAGTCTGCTGGGATGACTTGCTGCTTTGGCCCATGCAGCACTGACTGTACTCACGCTCATTGATGACAGGGTCCTTGCAGCACATCCTAGCCTCACGAGAATGATCATCAGGCAATTCGCCAGCAAGTATAGCTTTCTTATCAGCTGCTGACAGACCGTCACGTAGGACTTTGCACACCTGCACCCAGCAACACAAGTAGATGCTTATTATAGTAATGGCGGTGGCTAGATAACACTTGCGGAGGATATGGCAGGCACTTGCTTCTGGGTGGGTTGTGCTACACCTATGCCACCACCTGCAAGCCCACGAGGGCTTATTTGGTTGACCAAAAGCAGACCAGGGCATGCCACATGCCTGCTAAGTAAGGCAGTGACAGCCTGTTTATGCTCACTGATCCCGCTGCAGCATACTAGTCTAGTCCTGTAGCAGGCACAAAGTAAATGACCAGCCAGAGCACAGCAAAACCCCCTACAGCCACAAGTTGCATGTTGCTCAAATGCACCGTGCGGGCTGCAATCTGAGCCAACAGCTGGGAATGTGGAGTCCCCCCAACACACACATTACCCTCCCTCAACTTACGCTAGAGGCCTATCCAAAGCGCTACGCGGAGCTCATGCATTCATTCAATTTGAGCCAGGAAGTGTCTTACCCTGGGGCAATCTGACATGTCACTGGCCTTGCCATCACACTTGGGGTACCCAGGTGTTCTCTGGAAAGGTGTTTCGCCTGCTGTGTTTGTTGTATTGAGTTTGGCACCATAGGCCAACAAGACCTTGGCCACAGCCTCGGCGCGGTAGTCCCACGACAACCTACAGGAAACCCAAGTGCGACACCTTCTGTATTGTTAGGTGCTGACACCTATTATGGCTGGCATTCAAGTAGCCGCTGCATTCCAGAGCCATGGCATGTATCTTATGGCCCATTATTGTGGTTTCAGATGACATGCTCATGAAGCACAGCAGCTGATCAAGCTATTACAACAATGCAAACCAGGCCCAATGGGCAAACCCTTTGTGTGCCCCAGAACAATGCCGGAAGTCGGTGACATTCACCGCCCACAATAATGACCGCTTGGGAGACTCCTGTGCAGGGTCTCATATCATGTTGCAGTGCTGACATACACAACTAATAAATGACGCTGCTTGCCATGCTTTAGTCCTATTATACACTGTTGCCCAATACGTCACGCAACTGCTTTACTGTAGCATTTACCGGAAGCAAGGTGCAGCAGCGCTGCTTCATTGCATCTAGCAGCAGTGACCATCATGCAGCAACAGCTCCCACCTGAAGTCACAGACAGCCGCCTGGTGCAGAGCTGTGCTGCCCTTGGGGTTCTTGGCATTTACATCAGCACCAGCCTTGATCATCATTGACACCAGATCCACACGGCCATCATAAGCCCTGCATGGGTTCAGGCACCACAGACATTCAGGGGTGATCTTCCCAGATGCAGTAGGTACTAACATGCTGGTGGCAGCATCAGCCCCACACAGTATTTGTTGTCCAATACATTGAGACCACAGCATAACTTATAGATTGATTTGGCGACTGGCCACAGCAGTGCAAGAGAGCTGGCTGCAATCCAACAAGTTGTGCTGCAGCATGTTCACCTTGGCTGAACACCCTGGTTCCAATGCTACACTGCAGGGCTATGTATTCAAGGTACAACACATAAAGCCACACTGAGCCGGTGCAACCAGCGCTTGCATCAAACAACCGCTGGCTTGCTGACAGTGTCCTCAAACCGCTTAGCCAAGAATTGTCACAAGGCATGAATTGTTGAACAATCCACTGGGCAGCTTTTTAGCATCCTGATGTATACTCACACCCATTGAAAAGGAGTGACGTTTTCATTTGGGAATGGTGTGTTGGGATTCGCACCGGCCTCTAGGAGCACCTTAATTACTGCATAAACACCTTCGGTATATGGATGCCTGCAACAGATAAGTGCGAAGCTTTGCGTCAATGGTACTCATCATTGTGTGCATACTGAAATAGGAGTGTGTGAGGCTTAAACACGATGCCGGCAGACATTTGGCAGGGCTACCATACCCAAGGTTCAGCATCTCACTCACACGTTGCAACACCCAACTGGTTAGTCCTATGCCGTACTGAAGCACACTGCCTCAGTTATTGGACAACATACACCGGCGCCCCAAAGCTGCAGTGCTGGGGTGCTAGTCAAGCTGTACGTCCATGCAGTGCTGCTGCAGGATATACTGTGCAGACCAACATACCAGTAAGGGTCTGAAGTAGTCATAAGCGCTGCCTGTAGCGGTGTCATGCCCTTGATCCATTTGTTGCTGCTGACACCATTGACATTGGCACCAGCTGCTAGTGCAGCCTTCACTCCCTGCAGATAACAGACATACGCATTAGATGAGCTTAGAGACATACACAAATGCAGGCTTACTAAGGGTACTTTGAAAGTACCCGGTGTTGGCACTCTGTTCTGCCAGCAAGTTGCCAAGGTTGGAGTCAAAGACTTGACCACTGGTACTACTCTTTTAGGAGGCTCTCTCAGATGAGTCGGCATGAAACATTGGCCCTGAGGGGGCTTTCAGTGCAAGAAGATGCAGCTGAGAAGCATGGCCTATCTGAGCAGTTAACCCTCTCGTGGCCGCGTCTGCCGCATGGACTGGTTTTTGTTCTGAACAGACGGCCACACCGCACCTTTACATCCCACATGATCGTAGCATTGAAGAGAGGTTCTTTAGTCTTGTCAATTGGTGGTGGGCAGGGCCCGTCACTGGTTGAGATGCAGCCCATAATACTGCTAGCAAAGCCAGAGATGCCTCCAGAGCATTGACATGCGTCAGCAGCAACAAACCGTGTGCTGTGTTGCATAATCGCCAAGACGCAGAAGGCCAGTACTGTGACAGACCTCCTACATGTTGGACAGAAAACAGCAGTTGGCTTCACTCAGAGGGCTGCTGGCGGGTGCTGTGGTGTTGTGCCATTGTTAGCAGCCAATTGGCATGTCGCAACATAGATCTGTGCTGACTGACCTGTACAGTCATATGATGCTTTGATTATGATCAAACAGGGCTGCAGGACATGGTGCCTCTGAACAAAACCTCGACACGTGCAATTGCTAGTCGCAACCAGCATTCCTGGTCTGGTGCAGAGAGTGCATCAAGATAGTCATGACCAGGTGCAAGTTGCATTGCTTCCAACAACTCAGCAAAGGAACACAAGAACATCCAGCTTGAGTGAGGCTGCTAGCTGGCCGACTGCTAGGGACTGTTGCAACTTACCTCATGGTGACTGCACCTAGTCCACTCAGCAGCTTTCTGTAAAGAACAGATCTGTTTCGGTGCCGCGGAAGCGGCCTGGTCCTGGTGCGGCAACGACAACTTTGCGGCCTTGGATCCTTGGGAAACCCAAAAAAGACTTCAATGCAGCCTCAATGCAGTCTCTATGATGAAAGTCCTCTTCAGGAGGTTGTCCCGGTAAGCCTTGAAAGTTAACAACAAGGTAAGCAATGAGGGACGGTCAAGAAACCGCGGAATCGGATGGCTCACCAACAGCTACGTCAGAGAGCCCAAAACACAAGACACAAAGGTGAAAACAGGTGCGATGGCTGCGACGGCGTGTAGGACTACAAACAGTGTTATTGCGATTCAAGTCTCTTCGGTTTCCTGTCATCCATTACAGCCAATAACAGGGATCTATGCTTACTGAGACAGGTTGTAGCTTCAAGATAGGGTCTTTCACAGCCACTGAGCCAACACTCCTGCAGTGCGCATGCGCTCGTGGCTGAGGGCTACAGACAGGTTGACCACCTCACTCAAATAGATCAAAGCAACAGGCTGTGTTGGTGATAGATGATGGATTGTTATACTGACAGATGCAGCTGTTTGCTGGAAGGTCCCCCAACCTTCCGGTGCCCAGCAGCTTGTGACAGTTCCGGCGATCGCGATGACACATAGCTCTGCCCAGATTTTGTCGCTACAGCAGCTCATCAAATGCGCCAGGCACTGGAGTAAATATACATAAAATTTTGAATGTCTTAAAAGCAGCTACAGCTCACAGCCATATACATAAGATGGTCCGTTGATACGACGTCTTGTGCGCTAGCGCTGGGCGTTCCGCGTCACTGGCCTCTACGGCATGATCGTCAGCAGCAAGGAACGGAATATGATACGATAATGATGTCATTACAGTACATGTAGCGTCGATGTGGCTTGTAGCAGCGATCAAGTTCACAAAGCAGCTCAATAGACCAGTACTGCCACTAGGTCTTTGAGAAGTTCTTGTCCGCAGTGCAGTTAAGAACCCACTGGATGCGCATAAACGTGTACTCAAAGTAGTTTCATACTAGAGTCGGCCAAGCAAGACACAGAGCTCAGGGACGTTGATATTTGTGCTGATTGCGCGACTGGTACTGCCCCTGGCATAAGAGGAGTGGCAGCTGCCATACCAATGGCAAGCGGGGGACCGTTTTCGCTTCGCACTCTCTGCCATAACCATTCCCTAACACGCTCGATGGGGCTAGCCACTCTCAAACCACCCAAGCCCCAGTGGCCGCAGTAGGTGTATAAGCCAATAGGGTAATCATGTCCGGCAGCAACTAGCAGGATCGGAACTCACTTTGGAAAGATGCATTTCTGATGTAGAGAGTGAGTATGGCAGGCAGGGAGCAGAACTCAAGTAAGGAGTATAGTAGGAGTGCATGGCAAGCCGCTTTAGGAGAAATAGAACTGGACCTCACTTCGGGTAGCTGCAATTCTTCATTGATGGTCAAGCTTCCAAATCCAGATGCCCCATGCACTCTGGGTGTTCTGCTTCGTCTGATGCTAGCTTGCCATCTGACCTGTGTATGACTATATGGGCAAGCTGGCCGGATTACTGCGTGTGTGCAGGTCATTATATGCTGGATCGTACACCTGCTGTGGCTGTTGCGACGTCAGACATGCATGTGGCCGCTGTAACTGCAGGAGCTGTGAGGTCAGAGACAGCTGCCCCTAATATGGCCACATCAGAGATGCTTGCTTTGATGGATGCCATATTATATGCCTTCTGTGACTGTTGCTAAGTCACAGTCGCTGTTGCCAGGCCAGGCGCTGGTTACTTGCCCAGATGCAGATTCATCTGCCATATCGCAGACAAGCACAGAGCAGATTGGGCATAAGAGGAGAATCAAACTTTGATGATCTTTCAGTTGTGTTCGGAGTTTCAGGCAGACATGCCTGCGGTGACTGCTGCCAGGCCAGAGGTGGCTGTGGTGACTGCCAGTCAGGCCAGAGGCGGCTGCAGCCTTCAGCACCCCGGGTGCCCACGGTGGGTCGGGGACACCCGGTGGGCCTGCAGTGATTGACCAATGCCAGGTCAGCAATGGCTGTGGTAACTGAAGTTAGATCAGATATGCCTGCAGTGACTGACGTCCGTTCAGGGACAGCCACGGTGGTTACGGCTGTGATGACTGAAGCTAGGTGCAAACGCCTGCAGTGACTGATGCCTGTCAGAGATGGCTGTTGTCACTGATGCATTTTCAAAATGCATATCTGTACAAGATCTGTGCAAGTTGCGTATCTGTGCCACAGATACTATCATAGCGTAAGTTGGCAGTATCATGGCGTAAGTTGGCTAATATCACCCCCACTGAATGGGTTGTCCCGCCTTGAAGGCGCCCCGGAGGGTGGTCTAATCTTCGTGTGCCAGTGTGGCTGAGCCACCAAGTACGTCCCAAAGGCCTTGCGGCCGGAAAGGGTAGTTCTTCTTCTTCTTGCATATGCCTGAATGAGTGCTGTAACTGGTCTTGAGTTGCCACCGCATGCACTACCAATACCAGTTACTGAGGCTTCGGTTGTAGATGCCATCTCCAGTCTTCAATGGTAGCGCGCCGAGGCGTATGAACGCCACTGTTGTACACTTGTACCGCTTCCGGCATGTTCTGATTTGTTGGCGGCGACGGTTGCAAGGTACTGTGCATCCATAGCATGTTAACGGCAACCTGTGCCTTTCGAGATGGCAAAAACGGCCGTATGCAAGCAATTCAGCAACAACACGTGGCTTTGGACAAAGCGGGACCTACGACGATCTGTCTCCCAATTGATTGCCGACTGCAATTTGAATGCGACCGCTGCGACGTTCAAACCGGATCTGGTATCACCGGTTGCAAGACCGGCATCAGGAAGTAGTCCTCTTTACGGGGCCCTGTCCGGATTCTGCACGAGGGCGACACATTCTCTCCTGCAGCGACGTCGCAATTATTTGATGACACAGCTTTGTTTTGAAGGTGGTTCAAATGGGCAACGCGTTTTGCTTGAACAAAAAAGTCGAAGAATGCGACAGCATTCGCAGACTCAGCCCTGCCCCTTCCCTGAAAAAGCGCAAAGATGTCTTAGATGATGATACGCTGCAGGAGGTCTGTGTGGATGCAGCTGCCCGTGCTGTTGTGTCAGGTAGCTTGAATCTGAAGACCCTGTCGGTCCTGCCTTTGGAGCTCCTACAGCGCGTTCTGGACCAGGTCATTGCCAAAGGTGCGTGTCAACGTACACTACCTACTCTGCACTTCGAACTTTACATAGCTGGCTGCCGAGGCTGCCTAGCCAGCCTTGCCCTGGTATAGACTGTGGACATTTCTGATGGCACCTCACAGCACCTGCCTCCAATTGTGTGCCAGTTGCAGCTCCGTGTTGGTTGTGATGTCCCTATAATAAGACCTTCAACAACCCATCAGCTGCATGACCTACCGTAGGTTCTGCGAGGACCTGATAAGCTCTGTTTCTCATTATGAACGATTCTGCACTGTGCTCACTGGTTCAGAGCGCTTAGTCCTGCATGCTCTGCTGCAGATGGGCGTACTGCAATGATTTTGGTTCTAGTGTACTTCGGTTGATACAGATCACCTGGTGTCACGGACTTCAAGCAACTGAGTGCTGTCAAATCCTTTGCTGACTGCCGTGTGCACCCTGCTTACTGTGTCCTGCAGACCAGCTGACCTTGCCATTGCTGCAACAGCTACTGTCACCCTGGCTGCACCACCTGCACCTTGAGAGCTTGCCCGGCGTTGATGATGCCTGGCTGCCTGTCATCGCCCGTGCCAAACATCTCAGATCCCTGGACCTCAGTGCCTGCAGCATGGTAAGGCTGTCTCCAGGTCACAGCTGCTCATTAAATGGTTGTGCCAACCTGACAACATGCACTGCCTCGTAATTGCAGCACCAGCAGCGACCTGCCAAGCTTGCAATCCCAGCAGCTACCTGCCAAGCTTGCAGGTCATGCTGCATTTCTGGGACCTGCACAGGCTCTCTGCTGCGCGTGGTTTACTGGTCTGCTGCGACACATGTGCCAGTCAGCATTGCTTGGCATCAGCAGTGACGGCCCTCGGATGCCTTGCTTGTATGCTGTTTCCTGCAGCTGAGCGATGCAGGGGCGGCCGGGTTGTCATGGTTGTCGCAGCTGAGTGAGCTGCGCCTGCAGCATTGCTCAGCCATCACAGATATTGGGCTGTCACACATCAGCGGCCTCACATCACTAAAGTCCCTGGACCTCGAGGGCTGTGATACCCTAAGCAACAGATGTCTGGTGACTGTTGGGCAGCTGCACTGCTTGACGAGCCTGAACCTGGCGCAATGCCCTGGCATCAGGGGTTCAGGCATGCAATACTTGAAAGGTGGGCTCCATGCCATATTGCACCTTGCGTCTTGTGATGCAGTAGCAGCTGTCAAGGGCTCCTTAGCAAGCTGAGCATCGGCCAGCTCACAGCATGCTTTTTGAGCATGCATGATTGTGGCTGTCTTTCTGTCCTGTACTATGCAAGGTGCTAGGTTGTTGGGGTCACAGTCCCAGCGGCTTGTGTACAGCAGACCGTACAGCACATCGACTCCAGTAGCCTGCAGCTGTTGTGTCCGCTTGAAGGCTCACACTCCGCATCGTTGCCTGTAGGCCTTCAACAACTACGGCGTTTGTCTCTTGGATGGTGCCGTGATTTGGGTGACACGCGGCATGACGCCAGCAACAACATAGCTGCTCTGACCAGCCTCATAGGGCTGCAGGAGCTGAGCCTGGCAGGCACTAAAGTGTGTGATGGCCAGCTGGCTGCTGTCATGCTGCAGCTCACAAATATGCAGGTGCGTACAAAAGGACAGCGTACAGTGTGCAATTGGTGGTGATGCCAGTGCGTTGTGTTGAGCGGATCATCTGTGACCTGGCAATGTGTGCACAAGCGCAGCTGCCAACAACATCAGCCCTTGTGAACTGCTGCTTCAGTGGCCACAGCATGTGTATATTGTGTACTGTGGTAGTGGCAGGTTGACTGATTTATCAGCAGCCTCTCAGAATGCAACCGCATGCTGTGCTGTGCTGCAGCTGACAGCTTGCGAACCTGCATGCTCAGCCCATTGCAAGCTTGTACATCTGTTGCTGTTCCTGCAGATCCTGGACTTGAGCGGCAGCTCCGTGACTGCTACTGGCCTTCCTGCACTTCAGCCTGCAGCAGGCTGTTTGAGAGTGCTGCGGTTGAGAGGTTGCCAGGTACTAGTGGTCAATGCATCATGCTGTTGCAGGAAATGTGCACGCTGAAATTCATGCTGACACCTGTCATCTGCGATATGGCTTGCAACTTCTGCTGTCAGCTGTCGTGAAAGCGCAGGAGCACTGCTGAATACAGCCGCCTTCCTGCTGCAGGTTGGCGACACAGCGGGCCCTGCAGCCCTTGCTGCCCTGCACAACCTTGAAGTGCTGGACTTGTCCTGCAGCGGCATCAGCAATGCTGGTCTCATCACCCTTGGCGGCCTGCAGCGCCTGAAGGAGCTGGTGTTAGACATGTGCAGAGTAGGAGATGAAGGCTGCAGGGTGAGAAATGAGCTGTCAGTTGCGGTGATGGTGAACTGTTCAGGAATGAAGCCGGCGACCTGGCATGAAGTTGGCGGCGTACGATGGTTGTAGCCTGTGTTCCAGATCTTCCCTCGGAGCAGCAGCACAGCAGTCCACTCTTTTGTGTGAACAGAGTGTTTCTCTGACAGCACACTGTGCTCTTGCAGGATCTGCTGTGAATCAAATGACCTGGCTACAACGTGCATATGGCCCGTAGGATGTTTTGTGCGCCCTAATTGAACAGCGCGTTTGCATTGCAGGTTTTCAGGCAGCTGACTCAGCTCCAGCGCATCGATCTGTCAGATACTGATGTGGGTGATGGTGGCACAAGTTGCCTCAGCAGATGCAAGCAGTTGAAATGGCTCAGCCTGTGCAACACGGAGGCTGGGGATTGCTGCGCCAGCAATCTGACTTGCCTGGTGAGCATGAGTGCAGGGCATTCGCCATGTTCATGTGGTTCTGCCTGATGGCTTTGCTTCACCAGCAGCGATTGCAGGCAGGAGATATTGGTTTGTGTGCGAGAGTTGAAGCATGCGTGCCACCTTGAATCCCATGCGCTGGTGACAGAGCAAGGTGGATGTTGATCGGGGGCATGCTGGCAATGAGTGTGCAAACTTTAGCCGTCAGAGGTTGCTGGGGACCATGACAATTGTTCCTGCAGCGCTGCAGTCACCCCTGACCTGGCATGTGTCCCCGCAGCTCTACACTCGATGCTGACCTGGCATGTTCTCTGCAGCCTTGCAATCACCACTGGCTTCGCGTGTGTTCCTCAGGCTCTTGCTGCATATGTCATCTCTGCTGCAGACTGGTTTAGTCCATCTCAACTTGGATGCCCGGCATGTTACTGATGCATGCCTATGCTTGCTGTTACCACTGGGTGGTCAGCTCAAAGAACTGGACATGTACGGCGCCAAAGTGACCAGCAAAGGGGCGCATGTCTTGGCAGGAGCTTACACTGGGCTGGAGAAGCTGGACCTGTGTGGTGGACATATAACAGGTTAGAATAGAGACCTCCGCAGCCAACTGCACGACTCATTCATACGCATGCCAACAACCCTACAGGTGTTTGGCTGCATGCAACAGCTTAGGCTTCAACAGGGGGGGGGGGGTTCAAAGCCTTACTGCCTTCTGAAACATCCACTTGTGCATGGTGTGCTTTGAGGTGCATGCGCCATGTTCTGCAGCAGTGGGAACAGCTTAACCATTAGGCAGGCCGTGTGCCCACCTCAACAAGCATGAATACTGCATGTGATTTCTTACATGATGTCTTTGCTGTGATATGCTGCTGCCCTTGCAGATCGTGCCTGCAATGAGCTTGCCAACCTGGCTTGCCTCCGACAGCTCAACCTGTCCCAGAACAGGTGCCTAAGTGACACAGGGCTGAGGTCACTGGCCAGCAAGCTCAGTCAAAGCTTGGAGGTCTTGAACCTCAGCTATACAAGTGTCTCAGATGCCGGCATACCAGCTCTGGCTTCTATCAAGGTAGGCTATGTTCTGTAGGCTTTGGCAGCGGTCGTGGTCCTGAGCATGCCTGTGATCAGGTGGCTTGGGACGTTAGCAGTGGTAGAGCCTCAAGTATAGATAGCCTGTCGCTGTTGCCTGGTGTGATGTCCGCCTCTGCAGGTTGTAGCCATCACATGCACGACCGCTGCTGTGCCAGTGCACAAAGTCACATGCATTGTGTCTGTTGCTGCAGGCACTTCAGGTTGTGGTTCTGTCTGGGTCATTACTCACTGAAGCTGGCGTTACTAGGCTGAAGCGACTGAGGCCCACCTTGCTGGTGAAGGCCACTGGAAAGAAGCTCAGCCTGCGCCAGTGATGCAGCTCCGAAGCCTCTCTTCAAGCCTGCACCTCAGTGAGTGCAGAACCTTGTACACACCTTGCTGAGCTGCCTTCACTTGGCAAACCAATACAGGCAGCAATAAACAACGCGATGCCGTACTGTTTGTACAGTGGCATTCTATTGGCTTTTGCCGCTGATAGACGCTTGGCTTGATGTGATTGTTTGCATTTTTGATTTAAGTCGATGCATGGCGCCCATGTTTTGTAGACTATGCTTTGACACTGAACGCGCAGACTCAGCTAGCTATGTACAATTCTACTGTGACAGTTTCAAGTTTTGAAGGGTGTTTTGTTCACTTGTATCCAACCAGTCTGCCGCATTGGGCCATTCCAGCTCGTTCTCCACCCCCCTGCCTGATCCTACCACGCATTTTCTCAACAAGCAGCTTGCCGATGCATCAACGCCAAACGTCTCCTGTACAATAGCTGCCTGTGCATATGTAGCATATGTAACATTGTACCTGCCTTTAATCTTTGTTGTAATGTAGCTGGGGCTGTCTGCCGGCTTGCATACGGTCGCAGGGGTTTTCCTGTATGTCCGTATGATAGTGTATTTTGCCCAGTTGCATACGTTGGTGCACCGGCTTGCATGTCCTGGTATGCTGAGTTTTATGTATGTCTGTACATTAGTGGAATCCGCCAAGTTGCGTATGTGTGTGCGGTGGTTTCCGTGTCCTGGTGTGCTGGGGCGTCAGCAGGCTGTGCAACCAGTAGATGCATCGCCGGCAAGCTGTCGCGGTACTCCCATACCATACACACGAGAGCACTGGTAGCTGCAAGGATGCAACAGGTTGGCTGGCACGTCTATGCGCAGGAACAGCATCCTGAGCGCCAATATGTCAGAGTGTGCTGCTTTGAGTTTAGGGCGGGTTGTCTCATGCCCAGCTGCAGTGCAGCTGTGCTGCGAGCGTTGCGTCTGTTGTTGTTGGTTGCCTACGCTTATACGCTTTATAGTCTCTTATGCCACTGGCTTGATTGACACATGCTGTGAGATGAAGGCAAGATGCATGTGTTCTGACTCAGGAGTACTAGTGCGGGACGATTCTGTGTTGAACCCATTGTGGGCGGGAGTCAGATCACCAGTCAATGCCTTGATGGCCTGGCTTCGCTGTTTGTTGTTTTGCTTCGGCTTTTCTTCTTTTGGCCGATGCATCTATTCTGTCTTTGGCACACTGTGAGGTGCATCAACCTTTACACTGCAGATGCGTTTTTGTTGGCTGTCAGGGCTCAATAAAGTGTGCATGCCGCTTGCAAGTTGTTTCTCTGGGAATAAAATGGTTTTGACATCTAACACCTGGTTCCACCTTCCTTGTGCCCTCTTTGGCCCTCCTGTATCTTCATGGCACTTATGGCATGAGACCAATCTGCAGGCAATTTTCTTCGTTTGCCGGTGGTCCAATCAAGGTACCAGTTCACAGTTATAGCTGTGTAGTAAGAGTGTGCTAGATGCATGCTTGCATTGTTTGCTCGCACTGTTGTTCAGTATCTCTGTTGCCATGAGCACTGCATTGACAGAGCTCTCTCTAGCACGTGTACTGAGCTGCACATCTTTAATGGCAGTTACAATTTGTAAATAGCGGTATGCCAAGTCTGCTTCGGAGTTTTTGCAGCTGACGACTTACACTGTAGCCCGAATCCCGTCTGCCCAACCTGGCTGCAGCATCAAGGTCGACCGTCGACTGAGTCACTCAGTGCAGGCTGCACAAGCATGTCATGGCATCTGATATGTCGCATTGGCTCAGTCAGTTTCACAAGCATCAGCACTGCCCATGCTGATGCTGATGCTAGACGCGCTTGCATGACAGTTTATGTGTGCAGACGCACTTGTCATGACAGGCATCTGTACATCTTCTTTGCGGTTGGTATTGATGGGGGCTATCTGATTAGCACGCGGTTCCGGGGTTGTTGAATGCGTGGAAGTCGCTTATGAAGCCTACTACGGGATAATATCAGCCATATCATAGCTCCCTTGTGACGCACGTCATGGGACTGTCGCTGCTCTTGCTTATGGCAAGTCACGTGGTTCCAGGTCAACCTCTTTCAAATATCCTATTGGGTGTCACTGGTCGTATCACACCGGTGCGAGGCCCCAGGTGGCCGGACAGCTGCGGCAGGGGTGGCTGCACACAGGTGCGCACCTGTGTTGCGCACCTGCATGCGTTGTACGTGTGTGCCAGGGATAAGCGCTTCTTGCCGATAATACAACTGGGACCGCACTCTGGACTGCTGCTGCAAGATGAAGAGGATGTGCTGCTGACTAGCATCATGCTCAGGCATGCCTCGGCTCTGCGGGAAACCATTGGCAGTGGCTACCGTAGCTGCTGGCAGGGCCTGCGGCACCATCTTGATTAGCTACCTCGGACACAACTGTCAGTTGCATGTGTGCTTAGCTTTGTGCATGCATGCGCGCATATGTGTACAAGGAGCCTTACTGTCATGCTAAACTGTAATGCTGTAATGCCAGCTGGTCAGATAGCAGGTGAGCTGTGCAGGCATGTTTGCGTGGACTGGCTGAAGTGCATCGCTCAGCGATAGCTCAATGCCGCATATCAAGATAGCCCAAAGGAGACCTGGCGTTGATTATTGTGTCTTGCACGACTTACAATCGTTGCCTGCGCGTTCTCCGGCCGTTCGTATCGCCTGGTACTGTTTTCGTTTGACCGCCATCAGCGTCAGCCACAATGTTGGTATTGTAGAGTACGGAAAAGACTGCAACAGGCCGCTACAAAACAAAAGCAACAGCGCTGTGCTGGGTCGGCCGAAGAACTCGTCATCACTCCCGCGCGAAACTCAGGTCCAGATGGTGCTGCGCCCTTGTGCGCGATCCGTTTATCTATTCTGTGCATAAGCTGGAGCTGTGACCAAATTTCAGGATCCAAGGGGTCGTTGGAGCACGCTCATACTTTGGCATCAGTACAGGGAGATTGGAAGTGTCGCGCAGGCAGCATACCATCGAGTGGCAGCTCCGTCTTAAGGTAATCACATGTATATACAAGGTGTATTCTGGCATGTTATGTTTGCACTGCATGTCATGGTGTGGGCAACAGCAGCATAGAGCATCTGCTTGCTTTGTTGTTGCCTTGTCGATGGCCTTGTTTGCTGGACACAGCTGGTAGCAAGCCAACTGCAGAACAAACAACCTCATCAAAGATGCATTGGTCCTTTTCTGCTGCTCCTTGCTTGCAGCAGTACAGCGTTGTCCTGTGGTGCCACTGTAGGAAGCTTACGCTAGTGTAGCCGGTATTACAGAGCAGTACAACATGTTCAATCATTTGGTAGATGTGGTTGAGATACAGCCAGTCGCCATGTGGTGTTGGCAGTGAAATGCAGCTTCAATTGCTTATCACTCATGTTCAAGAAGACTGATGTTGATAACCTTGGACGTTTTGTGGTCTTAAGCTGAAGTGTCTGCTGACTAGTGCTCTGCGCATGCAACTGAGGTGTCCTGCAATATTGGCTGCTTGTTTGTGTCTGCACCAGGTCCTGAGCTCTTGCATGTGCTGATGGAGCAGCCGAAATGACGAGCAGAGCACCGACGCAACGCCCATGTCAGCGGCTGTTGCTGCTGTCATGGCTGCTGCTGCTTCTGGCGGTGCTGACTCAAGATGCAAAGCAGCATCTGTGGTCCTGCAGCAAAGTGTCCGGGGTTCTCTGCTTACTGCAAGGTATGTTGCGTCACAGCATTCAGCGGGGTACACTGCACTTGCAACATGCATTGGCAGGCAGCTTCAATCTCTGCGATCCAACAGCCCTGCCAACATTGTGCTCAACATTGTGCTCAATCACATTGCTCAATCCTTGGCTTAGACTTCCAAATCAATGGCCGGTGCTCCACAGGGTGCGGTAGCGGAATGCCTATGCAGCCACTGCAGCTTTGCAAGCTGTTTGCGGCTGTCCCATGTCTTTTGTGAATCAGCAGCGACTGCTGCATGTTGCAGGGTAGTGGCCGTCAGCACAAGTGGCAAGTAGCTGTGTGCTAAGACTCGTGCAGCTCAGCTCTCTGAGCGTCTGAGCTGTTCCTGCCACAATCACTGCAGGTGCTAATGCTGCGTTTGTGGACACAATCATGTTGGGAGGGCCAGATAACAATAGCCTTTCCACAATCGACGGCCTGACCCCCACCTACAGCACAGCTGATGGTAGTTTCAGCATGGCCACATATAATTGGGAGAATGGCAGGTGGACTGCGCCCAAACAGCAAAAGCAATGGTGGGAAGGCAGACGGCCCCCAGACCATCAGTATATTGACTTATATCTGAATGAACCCTGGGACGGGAGGGAGCAAGTGGCGCCCTGGAGTACTCGCCATCAGCCATATCACATTCCCTTTTATTACTTGCCCAGGGACTTTGATGCTCGTAACTTAAGTGCAATCCACGAGTCTCCAGAGATGTTTACCTTGTTCCCTAATGGAGCTCCTTTCGCCTGGCGAGGTCAGAACAGGTACCTCATAAACGTTGACCCAGGCTGGATATCTGTTAATAAACACCTGGGGAATGGTGTATCCACCAATGGCTCACAACAATGCCGCACAGTGTTCAAGCAAGCCCCGTCGTGCACTGATGTCCCAGTCTATGCACCCAAAAATGTTGAGCTAGGCCCATTTCCACATTATACCAGCAGCCCTTATGACGCCATCCTTACCAGCCCAGCAGGGCATGGCTGGCACTGGGCAACTGAAGACGTCAACCAGCAGAGCACCTATTCCTGTGATCTGGCCCTGCGTGACTTGGTTCCACCGTCCTCGCAGAAAGTCATTTTCAGGTGGAGCAGCTTTTCATGTGGTGCTACATGGCGTGCCAGGCCATTTTATACTGGACGCTGAGCCCGGCCGGACACAGCAGACTCTCCACCTACCAATAAAGGCTTGAAGACAGTCAAGCCAATAGACAGTGTCAAACAGTGCAGCTGCTGACGGCTCACTCACGAGCATCGCTCG
>NSMO01002873.1:6290-21813 GCA_002588565.1 Coelastrella sp. UTEX B 3026
ACATGTGCTTCATATGTTTGTTGCATCTGGCAAATGAGAAGGGGCTGGTGATCAAGGCAAAGGAGGATTTGAAGACCTTGACTATATCAAATGTGCAGGTGGCCTGAGCGGTTCGGCTGATGTGTTGGCTTCCCGTGACTTTCATGTGCACAATTGTGGGATGTTAGTGCTCGCGTCCGTGGAATTGTAGGCTGCGGCCAAGTGTGTGCTTGCTGAGATGCTGGAGAAAGTCTCATCAAGGGCCTCTGCCAGATTTCATGGCAATGCTGGATGGATGAAAACAGCAGCATTCTGTCAGCATGCGTGCGCATGGGTGGTCACCCGTGTTTCAGTCTAGGGTTCTACCAAAAGATTACCATGTACAATCCCTTGCAAGGCACCCTTGACTGTAGTAAGAGAATAGTTGATGCCATGAGTGCAAACTGGTTCGTGACACGTCATTCTTATCATGCTGATGCCATGAGTGCCATGAGGTGTTTGATTGTGACTGAGCCAATGCAACAAGATGGATGCGCAGGCAAAGCTGCAGAGCCATGCTTGGGGTCGCCACTCAGGTTTATTCAATCAGAGTCTGTGGTTTGTGAAAAACTTTGACACTTGAAGTGACAGAGCCAATGCAAAACAGGCCGGTTTGTTTTGCGTTGTCACCATGCAGCTGGGTCGCTTTCGGACCAGAACTATGAACCGTCATAGTAGCGTTTAGCTCATGCACATAAAATGTCAAGCAAATTGCTGTATTAAGATGCAAGGGGCCACCACCTGATATATGCTTGTCAAGCCCTAGGGCCCGGGCCTCCTCAATGCCATACGGAGAAAGTGCACACTGATCATTTGGTGTGTTGAACGAGCGGCTCAAGGCCAGGCCTGACTCAATGAGGATTTCTCAGGGATGGTTTGCTGTCCTCACATTGTTTGGCTTTTAAAGCAACTAGAGGCTTCAAAAACATCCCTCAACACTTTGACATGAAATCATCTCGGGGCCACTTGTTGCAGTAACTTGATTGAGCTTATTCATATGGCAAATGACCATGTGCACAAGTTCAACACATTTGAAGCCAACCAACAGAATGTCGGATGACTACTTCGCACAACCAGCTGGTGGCTACTTGAGACCAACACGTGCCAAGCATAGCATTTGCGCACAGTTGGCGCACATGCACATGCTTGCTTCAACGGCAGCAGGAAAGGAGCAGCTCATGCTTGTGAAGTTACCAACTAGCGGTGCATTGACTGAACTCAGCTGCTGAGGGATGCAGCGGCTGTTTTACCGCCCTCCTTCCAGCAATGCATAAATGCCACTTTGAAAGCCATGATGGCCTGCCACAGTAGCTGCTGCCTTTCACGATATCACCCATGGTCTAATCCCAATTTCTCAGTGTTCAAACCGTGCACACTGAGACCAACAAATGCCCTATATGCATGGGTTGCGGCCTCTATGCAGGGCTCCAGTACTACAAGTCTCTGCGACAGCGTCCAATAACCGAACTTTGCAAATCCTGTGCTGCAGCCCATCTACTACCGCACTAGTAGTACTTGAACCCCTACAAATATCAACTTTCAGAGCAGCATAGACTCAGCAACAACTGCTGTTTTCATTGTCACCTGTCCGTTCTTTGCAACAGCAAACTTGCAGACTCAGACACTAGTAGGGCTATGCACTGCTTCTGACCAGGTAGTCAAATAATGCTGCAGTGCACATACATCCCGGCAACCCGCTCAGCTGCCTTCATCTATGGGGGTATCTGCTCTCAGTTCTGCTACTGCTGCTGTTACTGCTGGCTGCATGCTGGCAACAATCGCTTCTAGTGCTGCTACACGCCCCTCGAGTGTTAGCCGAGCATCTTTTGCCTGTACAACATAAGAAGCAAAAGAGGAAAGGAGTCACATCCTGTGACCTTGACAAAGGCAGAGCAGCATCAGAATGCATGCTCTGATGTGCTATTGTCCAGCTTGGTTTTGGGAACAAGGGTTGGAATATGACGGTGATGATGTAAAGTTCGGCTCATGCAACATAGAATGCTAAGCAGAATGTTGCACGGACAGTGATCATGTGTGTGGCAATATACAGCTCAGCTATCAGTGTGTTGAGCGCAGCATCATGCCCCTACAGCATGTTGATTGATTATCACTGCAGTGGGCTGCTGGCTGCTGTAAGAACCGAGCACACAGCCATGCTCATTCTGCAGACGTGGCTACGATCAGAGCATGACTGCCCAATGCAGAATGATGATACATGGTACATTGTACATTGCACAACTGTGCAGCCAAAATCACAGCATTAGGGGTCACAAAAAGCCCTGTCACTGTTCAGCACACGGGCAATACAACTGAAACTATGCTGAATATGTTTAGGTCAAGTTTCAAACTGTCGACGAGAGGGCATGAACCTCATACAACCGCTGCCTGCTGTCATTGGGTACTGCCCAGGAAAGCACCACACCAGCCTATGTTTCACGCCCACCTGTGCTGCTAGGTACTCGCTGCTGTCGGTGATATCTTTGTGTAACTGGTAAAAAGTGGCCCCTCCAGCTACCGCAAATCCAGCCAGAAAGCTGGTTAGCCTGGTGCGAAGGCTCATCGATCTGTATCAAGTTAGGTCACTGATATGCCACAGTAGCGATATACCGGCTGTTAAGTGTTCAATGTTCGGGTCTCTCAACGCAGCCACAATAGTCAGGGGGATAAGCTAGACACGACTGTAGTCGAGTCGCACATGCGATCAAACATACTAACATAGACGCGCACTTTCTTCCAACAATGCGCGTGGTGTCGGAGCTGGCAGCAAGATCAACGAAGTGCACAACTCCGGATGCAGAATGAGGTCGGTTCGGAATGACATGTTACTGTTGGACGGGACCTGATCATCAAATGCGGTGTTATGCATGTCCATGCTCCTAGATGTTGTGCGCGTTAGCTGCCTGTGAAGGTTACGCAACAAGCCGTCAGTGTACTGCGGTCCCACCCTGGTTACGGCCTTTCCGCCACCCATGTCGGTGATTAGTTACGTCTAAGCATTTGAATAGGCATTTTAACCTCTGTGGGGTGGTTCTCAGACCCAGCTTGCCAGGCATGGCGAAGGATAATCAAGCAGCAGATGCTGGTACAGCCAGGCCCAAAGTTGACACTGAAGCTTTGCGCGCCGAGGTCAAGGCGTTCGCATCCCAACTAGGATTATCAGCAGCATCAGCAGGGGCCTTCGACTATGATGACTTTGCGCCAGAAAAAGCAGCAAAGAAGATCAAGCAACCTCAGCAACATGCAGGCAAGGCAGCGAGCAAGGACGCCCCTAGACAGCAACCAAACAACAAGCCGCAACGGCAACAGCAAGATCGCAACAACAAGCAGAAAGGCGACCGCAATAACAACAGTCAGGAGGTAGATAGGCAGCAGCAGATACAACAGCACCGGGAAAGGCAGCAGCAAGAAAGGGAGGCCCAGCACCTTGATGCAGTGCGCAACAGGACATGGGTAGAAAGTGTAGGGCCACGACCAGGTAGGATGAGACTCACGATGCAGCTGGCAGAAGCTCTCCATGTTAAGCTGAGCAGCATTACAACAGACAATTCAACAGACTCCCAGCTGTGCTGCAAGCCTTAGAGGCTCTGGCAATGTATGTTCAGAGTCTGTGTATGCCTGGTGAATGAAAGACACAGTGTGTCACATGCTTCTATGAAACGCCGTACGAAGTTCCAGGTCGCTGGTATCCTGCATCAGGGCTTTGTCCGCTTCTCCCAACTCATAGGTCAGGGCTTGCTGGCGGCAATGTACAATCACAAAGCTGCTACCAGCTGCGCTGCATGTATCCTTTGTGTTGGTACCAACTGCATTGAGTAAAACTCAGTTTTGCAACCCCTTCTTTAATGATTTGGCTGGTTTCATGAAGCATCCATCTATCTTTCCATCATACCAACGGTTTGTGTGGGAGTCAAGCAGCTAATCTGCCTGCAGCATTGCCTGCCAGCAGACCCATGTGCGACAAGCCCGTTCACAGGACTTCGCTCCCATCTTGACAAGTAAACTTCAACAGCATCTGGCCACAACTTCTTTTACCACACATACAGGTGAAGGAAGGGGCAAGTCTCTTCTTGGCAAAGATGAGCCGACCATCTGGTTTGAAGCAGCTGCAGCACTGCCAAAGCTAGACCCCACCAGCAAACCTCCTCTAGATGACAATGCAACAGAGCAGCTGCGGCAGCGAGCGGAAGCGCTTTTGGACCGAGAACAGCAGCTCTTTGAGAAGGAGATGGGTAGCAGAAATGCAGCAGATGCAAGGTGGCTTGCACAGGTGAGTTCAGTCTTGGATATTGAGCGTATCTTCAGTTCCAGTACATTGCCCTGCTTGATGTAGCTCATCTTCTGGTATGTATCGCTCTCTGCATCTGCTGTTTTGTTGTGCACAGCCATGCGGCAGCGTGCAAGAGCTCTGCTAGATAGTGGCTTGAGCAGGAAATGGGCAGCAGAGATGCAGTAGATGCAAGGTGGCTTGCTCAGGTACTGTGGGGTGCGGAGTATGCTTATTTCCACATCATCTAGTCATTGACACCATTGGTTGAAGTTGTCATTATGTTGTTGAGCAATTGTGCAGCTGGGTTGCTTCACGTTATCCTTTTCACCCAGCAATTCCGCAGCGAGCAGAAATGTTGTTGGATTGCAAGCAGCAGAACTGCAGCAGGTGTAAGATGGCTCGCTCAGATTGAGTCAGGTCTAGAGCCACTGCGTTAATCATACGTTGTGTGTTGCTTGACCAATGTTGGCTGAGGTGGCAGCAGCTCGTTGAACATGAGGTGGGCAGCAGGAAAGCAGCAGATGCAAGGTGGCTCCGCTCATGTGCACTGGGGCTTAGAGGAGCTGCTGAATATTACGTCGTGTACTGCTTGACCAATGTTGGCCTTTTTGTTTTGTTTTTTTACCACCTTCTATGATGGTGCTGCTGGGTTACTGTATTGGTTGTATTCAGTCAGCCATGCAATAGCGAGCAGAAGTGGTGTTGAATGCCAAACACCAGCTATGGGAGAAGGAAATGGGCAGCAGGAATGCAGCAGATGTAAACCGAGTCCGCTCAGGTGCAGTCAGGCCCACAATCTGCTGATCAGTACGTCATGTACTGCTTGCCAAGTGTTGGTTACAAAACTTGTTTGTATTTCTTTCTGTCACATACAAGTTCGCAAGAGCGGTACAGCAGCTGACAAAGTACGGCCATGTAATCTGAGGTCAGCAACAGCGAACAACAGAAGTCTGCTGCTGTGTCACTGCGTTGTGAGATCTGTCAGCTACACACTTACGTGCTGCTGCTGGTTGTCTGTGTGTCCGACAGGTTTGCAAGAGTGGTACAACAGCAGTTAAGATTGCAGTCATGTCCCTCATGATAGCAAGTTCAGCAACAGCACAGGACAAAAGCCTGCTGTGGTTTCACTGCGCTTTGCCAAAGATGAGATCTGTCAGCCACACACTTACGTGCTGCTGCTGCTGGTTGCCCGTCTTTTTGACAGCTTCGCAAGAGCGGTACAACAACAGACAACACAGCCATGCCACTCATGGTCACAAGTTCAGCAGCAGCAAACAACAATAGTTTGGTTGGCTTGCTTTAGTGTCTCTGAGATGTTCAAACCATGCGCACACATGCTGACACTGCTGGTTGTGTGTGTCTTGCTGTAGGTTCGCAAAAGCGGTACAACAGCGGATAAGATCGCAGCCATGTCTCTCATGATCACAAGTTCAGCAACAGCGAACATCAAAAGTTTAGACGGCTTGCTGGCCTTGATGGCCAAGACTGCTGGAGGCAAACATGTGGTAGTCAGTGCACTGGAGGCACTGCAGGAGCTGTTTCTGACGGCGCTACTGCCAGACAGGAAGCTCAAAGTGCTGGAGCAGCAACCACTGCAGGTGGGATCGTCATGAAGTGCTGAGTATCGTCCTTTCTTTTTCGGGAGGAGTTTTGGGGGGGGGGGGGTGTCTATGCAAAGTTTGGAAATTGCACTCAAAGCTGTTTCTGACGGCGTTACTGCCAGACAGAAAGCTCAAGGTGCTGGAGCAGCAACCACTGCAGGTGGGATTGTCATGAAGTATTGTGAAGTTTAGCTCATGCAAGAGAGAATGCCAAGCCAACTGCTGTATGCTACGTGCAAGAGCCGCCACCCGGCATATTCTTCTGCTCCGGCTGCTAGAGTGCTCTGAACTGTACTGTGTGTTGTTCCTTTTGTGTGTGTTTGGGGGGGGGGGCAGGGAGCTATGCAAATGTCGGTCTGTGTGCTCAAAGCTGTTCCTCATGGCATTAACCAAAGGCAGGAACTGCTGCCCGAGCAGTTCCAGCTTTGCATCACTACTGCTTGATGAATAGCTGACACTGCTGAGGCAGCAGCCACTCTGGGTTGGTCTTGCAATATGAACTGCTTGAAGGGCGTGCTTACCCAGTGCGGCGTCGGCATGTTCGTCAGTGCATTGGGGGCAGTGCCAAAGTTTCTTCTGATGGTGCTGCACCATGTGAAGCTAGTTCACAGATGTCAGCGACTGCTGGTTCGTTTACATCAGGTGCCGGTGCCCGGCACAGATAGCGAGCGCTGTCCAATAACAGGCGCCACCATCCATATCACGGCCAGCTGCTACAGAATGCAGCTGACATGTATGTTATCAGCCGCTGATTGCCACACACTTTTGCCTTGATTCATGCTTGCTTTCTATGTTCACAAACTGTTATGAAGCTTTTACTTCTGTTGTTGCCACTGACTGCCATGTTCACAACAGGTGCTGCCGCCGGGCAAAGACGGCGAGCGTTGTCTGTTATTGTGGGGCATCGAAGACGCCGTAAAACGTCGCTATCAGCAATACCTCGAACTTCTTCAGAAATGCAGCACGGACAATTTGGATTTCATCAAGGAGAAAGCGACTAAGGCCATAAGCAAGTTGCTAAGTGCTAAGCCTGAAGGCGAACAGGCGCTGTTATCTGCGCTTGTGAACAAGCTGGGTGATCCAAGTCGGAAGCTTGCGAGTGACGCTGGATATCTGCTGGGACAGTTGCTATTGGAGCATCCGGCTATGAAGCCAGTAGTAGTTCGTGAGGTACGTGGAACGACTGTGCCCACTACGACGCAGCAATGAAAAAGAACGTTCGATTGAAGATCTTGATGATTGATGAACATAACATGTACACAACATTTTATCCTTTGTTCAAGTGTCTTTTCTCCTGCTTGCCAGTGATGTGGGATGCATGCTTCGGTTGAGGAAATTTCTAGTCACTCTATACAAATGGCTGGCAAGGTGTCCGCCATCAACCTGTCTGAGGTGGCAGCACCATCAAAGTTGATCATGCTGCTGTTCTGCTTTGACAGTGTTTGCTTGCAGTTTATGTGTTTTGTGTCCAGGCCGGGCCAGGTCCGACACACCGCGCCCGCTACACTACTACAAAACATCACTCAGCCAACTTCTCCTGAGTCACCGGACATGAGAAGGTGGCTCAGCGTGTGCTTCAATGTTATGACCCATCACTACTACTCTTTGCTTCGTCCTGCTTCGTCAACGTGATTGTCTCCTACTCTGTCATTACTGTGCAGGTTGAGCGTTTTCTGTTCAGGCCAGGCCTGACACACTGCACTGGTTCTAATACTGCACGACGTCACACAACTAGTTTGCTTTAAGTCACCAAACACAAGAAGGTGGCCCAGCGTCTGTTGACTTTTATTCATCATTATTTTGCTTGCTTCGTCAATGCGTTTATTCCTCACTCTGCCATTTGCAGGTTGAGCGTTTTCTGTTCAGGCCAGGCCTGACAGACCGTGCCCGCTATTACTCGGTAACATTCCTCAATCAACTTGCTCTAAGTCACCGACCACAAGAAGGTGGATCAGCACTAGCGCAGAAGCTAATAGATATCTACTTCAGTCTGTTCAAGCTGCTGCTAGAAGGCAAGCTGGGCAATGCAGCAGCACGGCAGCAGCAGCAGCAGCAGCACAGAGGCAAGGGGAAGGGTGGTAAAGGTGGCAAGGGGTATAAGAAGAAAGGACAGCAAGATGACAGTGATGATGATGATGACCATCGAGAGTCACTGCAGCAGGTGCGGGTTTGTTTCCCATTACATTGGTGTCTTGCTATTGCGCAGGTCTATTGTGTGTATTTGTTTTTGCGTTCCACTCTATGAAAAATGCTGCTGGAGGGCAAGCTGGGCTTCCTGTGCATTCACGCTGTTCCTGCTGCTGTCATGTTGCCGCTGCTGTCATGTACAGGCCGGCGAGCTGGATGCCAGGATGCTTTCCGCCCTCATCACTGGTGTCCGTCGTGCATTCCCGTATGTGGAGTCCGACAAGGTCGAGCCAATGATTGAGGCACACGGGGAGAAGCTCTTCAAGCTGGTTCATACAGCCCCGTTCACGGTCTCTCTACAGGTCAGTTGTTTTGCTTCGGTGATGTTTTTTGTCATCACATTGTCCTGCCTTGTGTTTTGTTGTATGCGCTTTTGTGTCACCCGCCACTTGCAATGATATTGTCACTTGTCCCAGCGGCTCCGTTTGGAGTTTGGAAACAATCAACAAAGATGATAGGTTCTGAGCAGATGGAAAACGCCGTCTGCTGGTGCCATACAACCGCCTCGCATTTTTGTATTGAGATTTTCTTATATCATTCTTTGTAGTTATTCTTCGTGATCTGTTTCATAAATAATCACAGCCTCTTGCCATTGTGTGGGTGCTGCCAATCTGCTTGCAAGTAAACTCTTCCCAGTATTGGCATCTTTGTTATGGACCTGCAGGCTCTCATGTTGATGCATCAGCTGCTCTCAGGGCGTAACGCTGTCAGTGACAGGTTCTACAGAGCACTCTATGCGGTACTGCTCACTGAGGGAGCAAAGGGAGCTGCAGGCAGGGGGGCCGGATGTGCATCTCTGCCTTGTGGTGTTTTTTGCATGCTTGAGGACCCCGTTTTGAATGGCGCAGCGGCAGAGATACTGGGACGCTGCTAACAGACGATTCGTGTTGACCCGACAGGGAACATCACTACTTAGTAATAGGAAGGAGATCATCATAACAGGAAAAGCACAGTGAAAGAGTTGATGAAGCAAAGTGCAAAGGGATCAGCACGTGGTCCATTTGTGTTTGCAGATGTTAGTGGCACAAAGACCTGAGTAATTGTTGTAAAGTATGTGTGTATGGTGCCCCAGTGTTGTCTATTGTGCCCCTGAAGTCTGATTATTGCTGGCTTGTATTCTATGAATGAATGAATGCATGAGTGAACTCTGCCTAGCGCTCTCAATAGAGCGCTAGCATAATCTGAGGGCGGGAAATGTGTGTGTTGGGGTTCACCAATGCGACTCAACGTACCCTACTGTTGTATTGTGATCAATGTTGTTGCAATGGCTCCAGGTGTCCGTGCCCCTCAGTTCATGTCTCTGCTGGTGAAGGCCATGAGAGGCGATGTGTCGATAAAGCGAGTAGCGGCATTTGCAAAGAGGCTTCTACAGGTAGGTATCATCAGCAGATTGGCAGCATCAGTTAGTAGTAGTCTCAGTAGCAGCCTCAGTGGCAGCACAGTGGCAAGCTGAGTTGGTCTCATTTGCCGTACGAATATTGGCTACGACGGTTGCGATATCTACATGTGACGTTGCCTCTCTCAATCATGCGCGTGTCCCCCTCACTTGCGTAAGACACACAGGGCCACAATGCGTCATGTGAAGTTCATCTTCTCAGACCATTCGTCTCTTTCTGTTATGTGTCGGTTGGCGCCCAATATCACTTGGAAAGCCAGTATCTCTTGCAGCTGCTTATATCACCTGGAACACGGTTTCAGACCCCACAACTGTTCATGTTTGGTTTCAGACCTCAAAACTGTCCTTGTCAATTATTGGGGAACAGCTGAGCGGTTGAGATGTGTGCTCCCTTACATCACCCAGTATTTGATGGATGCCTGGGGTTTGCGCCTTTGATGCAAGTATGGCAGTGATAGAATCACTGCTTTGGGTGCTGTTGTTTCCGCCTCATAATGGGGCGCAAGGCAGATGGCCATAGGGCTATGGCTGGTGGGTCGCTTATATTTATATGTTGACCCTCCTGGTGTCCTGTGCTGTAGGTGGCGTGTCATGCCCCCAGCAACTGGTCAGCAGGCGCGCTGCTGCTGCTGAGTGAAGTGCTGAAAGCTCAGCCTGGTTTGTGGGCAGCAGTACAACAACCCGAAGATACAGCCGGGCAGCAGGAACAGTTTAAAGACGCACCAACAGGTGATTAGTCGGAAAGACTTCTTCGTACAGGTGTTTCTGGGGTTGTTCATGTTGATGTTTCATAGCTTTTACTTAGGTTACTTAGGTTACTTAGGTGCAGGATCTGATTATCAACGAACATATGTCCTGTTTTAATGCAGGTAGTGACAGAGCAGGTGCATTTGCGGATGACAGCGATGATGAAGTGTTCAAAGATGCCCCCGACTCAGACGATGAACAACAGCAGAAGCAGCAGCCTGAACGTCAACACCCTGCTGCCAACGGGCACAAGCAGCAGCAGCAGCAGCAGAATGGTGCAGCGAATGGTGTTGAGCACAATGTCGATGCTAAATGGCCTAAGGAGGATTACTACGACATGCGCAAACGGTGGGTTAATGAGTAATAGGCATTGCTGGACACCATAGCCCTACGGCCATTGGCCCCGCGCCTGATCTACCCAGTGACTTCAAGTCACTTTCAACCAGGTTGAAGGTACAACGAGGATCCGCAGTACTGCTGGAGGGGAAACCAGAGTTTGTGAATGTTAGGTGGTGGTGCTCATCAGTAGGTACTGGGTATATATGATGGAGGCATGCTGATGGAGGCATGCTGATGTATCAGTAGTGTTACCAACATGCTCACATGACCAGCAAGTGTTCAGATAGCAGCAACATGCAACTCTACCAACAGTTGCAGGCCTGTATGACAACCACAGAGAAGCTGTAAGCATCTAATACGCTTCTGACCGTTGTAATTTTATACTTGAACACGATACACCATAGGCCGTGTCATGTATTTTGTGCTTGCAGCCATTTAAGCGACTGACCAAAATTCATTTGCTTGCATCAAATTTGTTGCAGTGAGCCCTTGTATGCGAATGATGAGGTGTCATGTTGGTGGGAGCTGCTGCTCTGTTGTCACTCACAGCCTTCAATTGCAGCAATTGTCAATCTCTTTGCTGCCGGCAGTCCTTTACGATTTCATAGTCTACAAGTGATGTACAATCACCAACTTCACTGATTTTTGAGGGTTCAATGCATTGCAGGCCCTGGTGTGCCAACGCCGTGTTCTCATGTTGGTGGCAGCTGCTGCTGCTGTTGCTGCTGCCGTCTCAGCATACCTGGCAATCATACACAAATGCATGACATACACATAACGGTTACTAAGTATTGTGTCGTCTGCACTTTTACATGTGTTGCAGTGAGCCGTTACATGCCAATGCTGAGGTGTCATGTTGGTGGGAGCTGCTGCTGCTGCTATTATGGCTTTCTCACCCCCTCTTATGTGCCAACGCTGAGTTTTCACATTGGTGGCAGCAGCAGCAGCTGCTGCTGCTGTCTCAGCATATTGGAAACTGTACGGGGTGCAGATATGTATGACACACGCATAATCCTTACTGATATTGTGTTTCAGTTTGTTGCATGTGTTGCAGTGAGCCGCTGTATGCCAATGCTGAGGTGTCATGCTGGTGGGAGCTGCTGCTGCTATCCCGGCACTCACACCCATCAGTAGCAGCGTTTGCCAAGTCATTGCTTGCCGGCAGTCAGACACGTATTTATGGTCCACAGGTCTTGTAGAATTACCCACCAATACAACCGTTCCCGCCGGGGGGGGGGGGGGGGTCAATGCGCTGCAGGGAGCCCTACATGCAGCCATAGTTGAGTTTTTCGTAATGTTGCCAGCAGCAGCAGCTGCTGCAGCTGCTGTCTCAGCATACCTGGCCCAATTATACGGCCTGCAGATACATATGACATACACATCATACTTGCTGATCTACTGTGTCTTATCCTGCTGCATGTGTTGCAGTGAGCCCTTGTATGCCAATGCTGAGGTGTCATGCTGGTGGGAGCTGCTGCTGCTATCCCGGCACTCCCACCCATCAGTAGCAGCGTTTGCCAAGTCATTGCTAGCTGGCAGCCCAGTTCAGTATGCTGGAGATCCATTGAGAGATATGGGACTGCCAGCATTCCTGGACAAATTTGTTAACAAGAAGCCCAAGGTATGTGCTGAAACTAACAGTGTGTTTGATCATATGAAGCTTGTTTTGAGCTTGCGTTGGTGCGTGTATGTCTTTTCGAGTTTGTTGTGCGTTTGCGTCTTTTCGAGTACCTCCACAAGCACTAAAGGTGATAACCGATGATTGTACTGTTGCAACGGTAGGGAATATGTGGAGTCGTACGGAAGAACCTCAACACACACACCTCTCTCCCTCAACTCACGCCAGCTCCCCATTGAATGCGCTATGGGGAGTTCAAACATTCATCCTGTCGCCAACGGCTACTGTTTGTTGTGTGATCGTGATGCGTGTGTTCTGGTGCGAACGGCTATTCAGACTTTGTTTCTAACACATACAACTGTTCATAACATGCATATTGCTTATGTTATCCCCCATACAACACACAACAAGGTATCAATGGAATAATTGTATTGTACTTGTGGTCCTGCAGGCTGCACCCAGGGGTAGCTCCCTCATGCAGCCATCTCACACCCTGGCAGCAGCAGCAGCAGTAGCCGGAGGTGATGCTGCTGGTGTCACGTCCAAGGTTGATGTAGCCGTACTGGGAAGTGAGGCGTTTGCTGCTTTAGCTGAAGCAGACATATCAGCAGATCAACTCTTCTTTCATAGGTAAGCTCAGCAGGATTGTCCCTGGTTAGTGGGTGTTATGTTGTGTTGTGTGCTTGCCCTGCCTGTCCAGCCTGGTGCTTGTGTTCAATGCTTCTCGTTTGCCCCTGCATTTTGTTATTGGATCGATCTGCTGTTCTGTGATGTCCAGCAACATGGGAAATGAGTTGGATACAGGCTCTGGCAAAGACAATTTGGAGCTTATGCGTGTTGTGTTTCAGTACCCAGCAGACCATCACACATAGACGGTGGCTAGTTCCTGCTTTTGGTTGGGGCTTTGGAGGCCAGATGGATAGGCAATAGCCATGGTTTGACAGCCGATGCTGATGCTTGCATTGGCCTGACCGTTCTTAGTGGGCTGGCCGCTGCCCTCTTACCATCAGCAAGCATGTCTGTTCTCCATTTGTCCGTTTGTAATGAGAAACATCGAATGATAAAATCTGAATCAACAAACAACGTATCTTGCATGTTCTACAGGTTCTTCAATCTCCAATCCATCAAGTCTAAGCAGACCGCAGCTGCTCGCGCGAAGGCGCGCCGCGAAGCCGCGGAGAAGGCCGCCGGACTCGGCGGCATGCTCGGCTCCGACGAGGAAGACGAGTCGGACGCGGAACTCGGCAGCGAAGACATCGACGATGCGGAGATTGACGCAGCGCTGCAGGTAAGGGGGCTTGCCCGATTACTGGGGTGCCAAAGCAGCAGACAAGGCTCTGGTTGTCTGCATGTATAATTGCTACCCACCAGCCATAGCTCCATGGCCATTGCCCCATTCCAGCGGCGGAAAGAGTAACATGGTTGTGTGCTTATGTGCATTTGGCTGCTGCAGTGCATTCAACTGTTTGTGTGCATGTGGCCATTCACTGTTCAGCGGCCCCAGGACTTCCTGCACTGCCAGCTGACACGAGTCGTGTGTGCTGAAATGTGGTCTGGGCAGTACAGGCTGGTCGAGGCACAAACCCAATTAGCATTACACCCAGCTGCACTTGTGCGCTGGCCAGTGCAATACCAGATTGACAGTCAACTGGCGCTACGAGCTTTACGTACCTCTATGATGTGCAGATACACGCATGTGAATGGCGATTACTGACTGCTTAGCCAACCAGGCACTTGCATGTATCCACAGCAGCTGGAACTTATCTGTGACACAGGATGCTGAGGGGGTTGGTGATGATGAGCTCGGCGATCCGGACATCGGCTTTGACTACGACAAGCTCATGTCCGCCATGGAGGGCAGCGACGACGGCGAGGGTGATGACGCATCAGATGATGAGAATCAGTCCGAGTCCGATGATCAAGATCCTGATGGATCTGGCGATCTGAGTGATGACTCAGATGCTGCTGCTGCTGTTGGCAGCAGTGATAATGAAGCTGGCAGCAGCAGCAGCGGTGACAGCAGCGGCGATGATAGTGACAGTGTTAGTGGCGACTGGGTGATGATGGATGACGCTGCTGCTGCTGCTGCTGCTGCTGGTGACGGCAGCAGTAAGAAGCAGAAGCGAAAGCGGAAGTTGGACAATGCAGGTTGGTACTGATCTGCTCGGGTCGTATTGAGAGAGAGAAGTTACGGTGGACACCTCACCATCTAAAATGGTATAAGATGTTGCAGATCTTTGTACTGTACAGTCTGTCTCTTCAGAGATAATTATGCACAAGCATTTCATTGAGTTGCACAATCAGCAGCCACGTCAGCAGGCAACACAAGGCCTCGTCGACTCTAGCCGTATGATTGCATCTTCTCTTTTTATGCATGCCAGCCGATCTCTGCCAGGCTCCTTGCATCAGCCTCTCAGGAGCCCAGTGTGTTACAGCCTGTGATTACCTGTGTCCGTTGTTTGCTTGCTCTTGTTGCACAGGGGGTGGTCTCATATGATCAGCCACTCAAGCTGGATGCTACCTGAACCAGCTGTGATAACAGCACAACTAACAAAGCAAACAACAACACAAATAACTCTTGGTTGCACAGGGGGTGGTCTCGTACAGTCAGCCACTCAAGTCGGATGCTACCAGCTGTAAAGCTGCTGTGGTGCAGGAATCACTCTATCATGGTTCTCAGTGTCCAATGTGTGCTCATCATGTTTGCTTGTTGTTTTGTAGGTGTTGATGATGGAGATCTGCAGGATGTCAATGTGCTGGACCTGCCGAGTCCCAGCAGCAGCGGAGATGAGCAGCAGCAGCAGCAGCAGGGCAGCAGGAAAAAGCACAGAAAACAGCAGCAGCAGCAGCAGGCGGGCGACTCTGATTTGGATCTGGATGATGTAGTAGCTGATAGTGATGGTGATGACGATATGGCAGCAGCAGCAGCAGCAGCAGGTGGCAGCAGTGATGAGGATGATCCAGCAGCAGCTGCTGCCAGCGGCAAGCAAAGTAAGCGGACTGCAGCGAAACAAGCCAAACAGAAGCAGAAACCCCGTAAAAGTGGTGCAGGATTGTTCGCTGCAGCAGATAGCTATGAAGATTATTTTGCACAGTATAACAAAGCAGCAGCAGAAGCAGATAAGAGCGAAGATCAGCAAACGGGGGAAGAAAAAGGGGCAGGTCATAAGAGGCGGCAGCAGGGCAGCAGCGGCAAGCAGCGGCGGCAGCATCAGAAGCGCCACACAAAGCAGGCTTGAAGGCTTGTGCTGTAGGGTGACTTGGCGATGTGCTTGATGGTCACATGTTATTATATCGCGGCTGTGACAAGTTGTGGCCCTTGTTGGTTGCAGCATCTGCTGCTGCTGCTG
>NSMO01002887.1:1020-20691 GCA_002588565.1 Coelastrella sp. UTEX B 3026
CTTACACCCAAAAAACAGCAATCTTGAGATCTTGAGTGCCCTTGTGGTGCTGCCTATGGCTTACCTGACCATATGCAATTGCTCATTTGGTCGGTCTGTTGCTTACCCCGCAAAATCAGCAAGTCTTGGACACGTTGCAGCTCGCTGATGCTCCTGCTGCTGTTGACAGCTGTGGCTGGCCCCGGCACCAGCACGCCACCCACAGCATGTGGTACGCAGCTCAACTGACCACATGTCGATTCTTGCTGCTCTGTCTGTTTGCAGTTGCTCACCCCACAGAATCAGCAAGTCTTGGACACGTTGCAGCTCGCTGATGCTCCTGCTGCAGTTGTGACAGCAGTGCGGTTCAGACCGCCTACATCATCTGCTGGCAGTGCCAACACACCAAGCAGCTTACTGTTGGTTGCAAAGGTGATTGATGCCTTGTTTACTGGTTCTCACCGACCTGAGGCAGAAGCGTTTTCACCTCTTCAGGCAGAAGCTGTTTATGTGTGTGTGCCATGCGCCACCTAAACATGCTTGCTCGTGGGCCAACAGCGTTGTGTGCTACCAGTTTTTGACTATAATACGTTTTGGTGGTGCACCAACTGACAGTGCCAACACACCCAGCAGCTTACTATTGGTTGCAAAGGTGAATGACTGATGATGCCATGTTTACTGGTTTGCACCGTATTTGAGGCAGGTGGGCTACCAATTCGTACTTCTCAACCCCTTGGTTTATAACCATGTTTCATTGGACAATAGTCACGGAGTTGCACCGCATTGTCTAGACAAAGTTCCATGGCCACAAGCTGTACCACGCCTTTGTGGACTCGATAGCCTGGTATGTCGACAGTAGTAAACACATCCGCGCAGACAATATGGCTTTTGCAATCACAATCGCCCTGTGTGTGCTGTGCAGGGCAGTCACCTGTTGCAAGTACACACTGGTACTGGTCAAGTTGTCAGCACAAACATAGAAGAAAACAACAAGATCAACAACACCGTTGTGCGGCAAGATGGCAAGGTAACCGTGGCCGAAAGCGCGCGTCCAGAGCCGGCGCAAACACAGAATGGCAAGGATGCACTTTGCTTAGCATCGCGCATCTGCTTTGCGTGCACAGAAGCAGACCCGTAGAACAGAGTTGGCGCAGCACCCAGAATGGTAATCACCTGCTCAGAAAGCTGATTACCTGGGTGCCACCTAGGTATCACCTGGGAGCATGCCTACAGCTACCACCTGGCCCTGGCAGCAGAGGCATCGGCCCAGGGGATTCGGCAGAGTTATGGCTTCTGTTAGCATGAGGGAAGTTCAGGAACAATTGGAGCTCTTCAGGGAAGGGCTGAAGCATAGTCCCCTAGGTGACTAAACCCTAAGTTGGTGCTTTCCAAATGTGCGGCGCTATGTTAGGGTTCCAGGCTGGGGTTTGGACTTACCCAAGCATTTGCCCGAGGGGTACTTACAAGCGTTTGGCTGTGGCCTCATTGCTGTAAGGTATCAGTGAGCATTTGTGCAGGAATACAATTCAGCATTGACCCTCGATATATTAGATGCAGTATGGGCTCACTTGGTCAAGTCTCCAAGGCAGCCAGCCCAGCCGTGTAATGCTACCAAGCCCTTGCACTTATCATTGGAACCTCTCTAATAACACTCTGGCCCCTGATATTTGAACATCACCACCAGCCTTGCTGCTGCTACATTATGTGGTGTCTGCAGTTGTATGCCACTGCCGGCAGTGACACAGATGTACGTGTGTATGATGACACACATCGCAGTCCACTGCTCAACATGAAAGGTGGTGATGGGCAGGACTGCTGTGGACATACCAACACAATATTTGGGCTGGTGTGGAAGCCAGAAGACCCTCAGGTTGGTGCTGCAGATCATGATTACATCATTATCATCATTACACGCAGTCCCAGTCAGAATGCAGAATACACAGTGTATAACACAATATTTGGATGTGGACACCATAACTACCCAACTACAAATAGATCTGCTTGCCCATAGCAATTGAGCAGCAGGGAGCAGGTACGGCCAGGAACCAAAATCCCCAAACATACAAGCCGTGTCTCCCCTGTGCTTCAGGTGCTGTTGAGTGCTGGTTGGGATAGCACAGTGCAAGTCTGGGATTTGCGAGCGGGTCATTCGGTGCGAAGTATGGCAGGGGGCAGCTGGGTGTGTGGTGACGCATTAGACGTACAAGGTGCGTGAAGTTGCTGCTGTTAAGAGGTGTGTGGTGCTGCATCCATCCAAGGTGCCTGTAAACAGCTTGCGGCCAACTGTTTGTGGGCTGGCCCCTTGCGCACATAAACTGGAGGTGATGTATTGAGTCGACAAGCAATGAGCTTTTGGGCCCCACTAGAACCTGGAGAAAGAGAGAGAGTGCAAGGTTACTGCAGTTACCTCACCAACTAAGACGGCAGTCTCATGCAAGGTCCCATGTTCGGAGTCAACGAGACTAGGGTCCAGTCTGACATGACAAGTGCGGCCCATACAGCTCTGGGATCATGAAAGCCGGGCTACAAACACCATACATGTTTGCTATATAACACAGCAGCTGCTTTTAGTTTGAAAATAACGCACGTTTGTCTTTACAACAACTGCGATATGCGTTTGCCCCAAAAGTTCAAAGCAAAATCAAGTTCAAAACAAACTGCTTGTTTGTCTTCAGGTACCAAGGTGGTGACCGGCAGCTGGCGTGACAAATGCCCCATTCAATTCTGGGACTATGGCAGTGGGCGGCTCCTCACAAACCTGCCATTTTGGCAACCACAGCCGGACGCTTGCCTGGTATATGCAGCTAGGTTTGGTCCTGCTGGTGGTTCAGCTGAAGGGCTGTTGGTTGCTGGAGGTAGTGGCAAACGGCCTGTGATACGAATGTACAACAAAGTGAGTAGCACCATAAGCTGTTGCTGCCATTTTTCCTGGAGCTTGGTGTTTCTGATTTGTACACGACAAGTCCCGGTAGTGCTGTTGATGCAATGGCTTGCACGAAGGCGCATCTTTTGTGTGGCGGTTGAAATGAAATCTTGCTGGTGATTCAGCTGAGGGGTTGCTGGTGGCTGGAGGTAGTGGCAAACGACCTGTGACATGACGGTACAACAAAGTGAGTAGCTCCGTAAGCTATTGCTGCTTTTCTTTAAGGAAATTTCCTGGAGCTTGGTCTCTTCAGTACATCATAAGTGCCTGTAGTGCTAATACAATGGCTTGTACGCAGTCTCATGTCTAGTGTTTGCGGCTGAGTGTAAGATCTTGCTGGTGGTCCAGCTGAAGGGCTGTTGGTTGCTGGAGGTAGTGGCAAGCGACCTGTGATACGAATGTACATCAAAGTGAGTGCTGCAGGTGACGTTCAGCTGGCCGTTATTTGCGGTTGGTGTTCTGTACGTACTTAGCTCCAGTTAACGATTGAGAGGAATTGGTTGCTGTTCACCTGGTTGTAACGGGACTATAGTAGCTAGCTAGTGCACCAAGGCGTGTTACAGAAGATCATTACTTTGACACAACAGATGAACCACAGATGCTATACCATTGGTACCGCGCTATAAGTAGCGCCGAACCAGAGCAAGATATGGTGAACAAGGTGTGTCTAGAAAGTAGTCCTGGAGTTTTGGAACTGCCTGCGCACAGTGTTGCACAGCACTTTCCCAGAGTCTATTGGCGTCTGACATACAGGAACGCCCAGTAGTGAGCAGCAGCCGCACGTTAAAAGGCTGCTGGTTGGTGCTGTACTGATTGGCGACAATCTGCCCCACTGCTGCCTGTGGCAACCATGCCATTGCTTGAATGCCAATTGCTGCTGCTGCTGCTGCTGCTGTTGCTGTTTGCTATTGCAGAAGGGCCACTTACTCAGCACCCTGCAGACCTATTCCCCGATACATTCCATTGACTGGGTCAGCAGTAAACAACAACAGAATGGTGGCGGCAGTAGTAGCACGGACCTGCTGGCTGTGTGCTGTTCAAGGCAGTTGCACTTTCTGGCACCAACTGCAGGGGCAGCGAAGGGCCGTTGATCCAACACTGGTCTGCAGCTGCCAAAGTTTTGTGGGTTGATGCACTATTCCAAAGGCCCATGGCATCGGTGCTATGTTGATGATTGGCTTGTATATACATTCGGTGGCAATAAGTTAATGCGATCATCTTTAGTGCTGATGGCATGAATGCTATGAGTCATGTGCAGCTTACACATGTCAAGTGACAGCATATCTGCAGCTTTCAATGGCCAATGGCACAAATGCTATTGTTGATGGATAGCTCAAAGCTGCATTTGGTGGCAGTATTGCTGTGGCAAATCTGGATAACATACTCACTCCTCTCATACTGAAGCTGCATGTTATGGAGTGACCATGTATGTTGTTACTACGGTGCAACTTCCTAGGCCTGGGCATGGATCCCAGGGTGCAGGCATAGACATAGACGTACGACCCACTCAGGCCACTGGCTCTTGCGTGTCTAGTCTTCAACTAGCAGCGACCATCAACTGCCTTTAGATTTGGAAGGTCGAGAAAGCAAGCAAACATGAGCAGATGTGACATGTCACATGAAAGGAAAACAAGTATAAGCGAATACCGTCCTCGGAGGATGATTATGCTTGCCAAGCATAATAAGCAAAGTTTGCTTATAAGCAGGAACTGCAACCTGTTCAAGGCCCTATGATAGGCAGGAGCCAAGCAGTCACTTTGAAAGACTGCATTGTCCCGGTTTACTCGAGCTCGATCTGCTGCAGGAACGTGGCGAAGTAATGGCGTATGGACGGTATGTTTCTGCCATTTTTGACAGTCCAACCTATCTGGCACATACATTATGCTGAACTCTCCAGACCATCTTTGAATTTCGTATTTTCAAGTCAACTTAAAAAGCTTGAAGCAGCATCTGATTCAGCGCAGCTTACATATGACACTAGGGGCAATTGCAATGGAGCTTGCTGGAAGCCAAAACGGTCAGATCTTCTACAGTTAACCCTTGATATTGTTACCTACTTGGTGAACGGTGTTTCATGTGACAGTTCGGAATTGTGACAGTTCCGGGGGTACTTTCCACCCGCGGCAGACCCGGCAGGACGGAGAATTTTGTGACAATATCGTGAATGTTCCAGTAATGAGTGTGACAATATCGAGGGTTTACTGTACTCAGTACCGTCATGACCCTCACTGAGAACCGGGTTGAAGGGTGATCACTGACCCTCACTGAGAACCGCGTTGAAGGGTCCAGGCTGTGACGTGTCACAGGGAGAATGTCACTGTCCCTACCGCGAGTTGGCAGCCTTCCTGACGGTCAGGCGTTTTGGTTGCTGTTGTTTCAGAGCCTGCTGTGCTCAGTTGAGTGCCACATGGCATGCATAAGTGATATTAAGGCGTGAGTTGGCTTTCAGTCCCACTGAATGGGGTTTTCGCCTTGAAGGCGCCCCGGAGGGTGGTCTAATCTTGGTGTGCCAGTGTGGCTGAGCATACGCCCCAAAGGCCTTGCGGCCGGAACGGGTAATTCTTCTTCTGCTTCTTTGGTTGCTGCACCTGTTGCACCATGCAGCGGCTGTGCACAATCCTCTGGCAGTGATCACCCATTTGAGAGGGCTACGGATCACCATCAGATCGGTCTAGACAAGCAGAGAATGTGAAGAGGCGACCCGGCTGTCACTAGTAGCGACTCACTACCAGTGTACGTGGTTCCAGTAAGCTTTCGAAGCCACAAAGCAGCGCTGGAACTTTTTTGGCACTTGGAGTTGACCGTTTTTTAAATATGCGCTTGCAGCCGTGCTCTAAAGCAGATTTGATGGTCACGGTTCCGGTGTAGCCAGTCGCATCTGACGATCGCGCCACGTTTGGCGTAAGACGTCTTACGATGAAGCCGGGTATTGTTTTTCTAGGGTGGCTGCTATTGCGTCTCAGCACAGGTGCGCAGTGTTGGGTGCAAGTGCCTGCTGCAGCTGCAACTCCGGAGGATCCTTACGCGTCATTGCTTACTCTTCCGGTGTCGCCTTGTAGCAGTTCAAGCTGCTCCAAACACGACCGTGCCCTATCAAAGCTCGAAGACACTAATCTCAAGGAGCAATACCTCAAGTGCCGCATGGAAAGCTGAAGAATCGACCTCCGGCAACTACAGCAGGTTTAGGGACGACGACCAGGCATTGATAATCGTCGCTTCTCCCAGTCGCTACAGCAGCCTCAATGCAAATGATACAGGGCTTGGGCCGTTGAACCTGGTGGCCCCTCCAGTTGACCAAGGAGCCTGCGGCACGTGTGTGGCAGCTGTGGTGACAGGAGCAGCAGAAACAGCCATAGCAGTCACAATGCGCATAGACGTCAAGAACTGCAGCCTCAGCATGTTCAGTTTGCAGTTCTGTTCGCCAAAAACAGTTGCAGCCTGCAGGAGTGGTTGGACGTTTTCGTCAGCTTTAGAGGAGTTGATGGCGCGTCAGTTGCCTACTGCAGCATGTGTCCCATATGACACAGAAGCACTTCAGTCAGATGATGCAGATGCTATCAAGACCAAGTGCAGCCAGTGCAAGGCCGTCAACCCAATATTGACCCAAGAACGGTTCTCAGCAATAGCAATAACTGGCATAGCATCAGCCACAAAAGCACATCCGACGGTACGGTTCGGTTGTCACACGATTTGATGTATACTCCGATCTCAAAACGTACTTTGCCAGCAACTCCAGCGCAATCTACAAGCCAGGAAAGGGAGCCAAGTGGGATTTTGCCCACGCTGTGGAGTTGGTGGGCTACGGCAACGAAGGGGAATATTGGTTGGCAAAAAATTCATGGGGGACAGGGTGGGCAGACGGAGGGTTTTTCCGGGTGAGGCTTGCGGCAGTTCAAACTGCAGCTACCACATTCAGTAGCGCTCAGTGTGCATATTTGACAACACCTCAATGAGTACTTGAAAGCTTGTGGTGTGGTGGCACACGGATTCTTGAAAGCTTGGTAGGGGGTGCACATGGAAAGCTTGGTAGGTGGTGCACACGGATTCACTTATGCAGCCCTTCTGAATACAAACGTGATGGGCCCTGTGTGATGGGCTTGCACAATCGCCAATGATACAGGGTAACCAGCTTACAAGGTCTCCTGCAGCAAGAAATAGATATCTGTTGAGTTTGAACCATGTGTGAACCATAACACGTAGCATCTGCTTGCTTTGGCGTTGTGTGCTCAGGTTGCATTTGGGTGCTGCAGTATTCTTGAAAGTGAACCCCCCAGGTGGGTACGGGGTGGTCTGGAACCCTGCAAACATTCCAACAACAAGCTTGCTACCCGTCACTCCAAGCAATCAAACAGGGTGCTACTACTACGAGGTGAGGTCACTGCAGTCTACAAATGTGGCATGTTCAGCAGAGGTCAAGAGAGTATATCATTGCTCTGAGTACTTGCCGCGTCAGGTTCCATCTGAAGTGTTGCAAAGATAGTGACAAAGTGGGTGCTTACAGCAGTGGCACAGCAGTGCGACACAGTGCGACACAGCAGTGCTTACAGCAGCGGCACCAATAGCCCTAGACGCATATCTAGGAAGCAGCGGACGCAAGAAATACAAGCCTCAGGTAAAATACCTTACTACTATCTAAAGAGGCCAAACCACAAGTTTGGCCTGATTCAGACCACATAAAGTGTGGCCGTAGGCGGATCGGGGCCCTACGGCCCTTTTTTGCTTGTGAGGTATACAAACCAACATGTGTAATTTGCTTTTGTCCGCAGGCGCGTATTGGGGATTACCCGTCCAAGGTGGCATGGATGGCCGGGATGTCTTTGCGAGGGTTTATACTGCTCAATAGAAATCAATCGAAAGAATCGCCGGCTGTGCTACCTGCTGGCAAAATTTATCTCCTGTGCGGTGCAGACCCTGGTGAGCAGTAAAGCTGTGATCTATTGCCTAGTTCAGTATGCGCGTGTGCTTGGCATGACTTTGCAATATCAGCTACACGTGTATGCTCGAGCTACCCAGCACGTGTGGATCGTTTGTCATTCTAAAGTTGTGCCAAGCAGTGCTTGACATGCTGATAACATGTGCACGGTAAACATACCAAAGCTTGAATGAATGAATGAGCTCCGCATAGCGCTTTCAAGGGAGCGCTAGCGTAAGTTGAGGGGGGGTAATGTGTGTGTCGGGTCGACTTCACATTCCCTACCGTCCGCTCTCGTCCCCGAAGGGGCGAGAGGGCTGGTCACCAAAGCTTGACTTCATGTTGTACACATTGTGTAGCTTGTCAAGCTTGTCAAGCTTCAAGGATGTGTAATGAAACTTCTGTGAGTGCTATGCTTAGTATCATTATAGTGATTTTCTTGGTCATACAACACCTGGCGCTCTCGCAGCCTTCAGACGCCTTTGAATTAATTCTTAGAACTGTGGTGAGAATTTTCTTAGTTAATTTTTCAAGTCTCTACTTCAATGCGTCCTAGAGAAAGAATTTCACCAGCAACCATGGGGTGTCTGAGAGTGCACATGAAGAAGGCTTTACAATGGTCCTTCCATCTCCACAGAGTTGGTCAGAAGTTGCATAACCATCATTGGCATTGCATGCAGTTTTCAGAGGTATGACTGCTTGTGGTTCTCATGCAGGAAGGATCCAAGTGATCGGTGGCGCCCCCACGCAGAAGCCCGCCTGCCCAAATATCTACGGCTTCACCATCTTGCACAACAAAGCCGTGAAACACAAGCGGATTTTTCAAGCAATTGGGGTGACTGATATCGCGCTTCTCATCAAAGAGTGCCAAAAGACGCCTACATGTGCTGCTGTGGACACGTCTGGTTGGCTAAGGTGAGTACATTACACTGAGTAATCCGGTTGATAGCAAGCAAGTCTTGGCCTTTCGCGCCTTGCATCTGTTATAAAAACAGTCTTGCGAATTTTCCTTGCAAGAGAACCTTTTGCTGATACCACGTTGCGGCTTGATCCGGCTAATTTGACCCAGTTCCTGCCTAGACATGCTCTGCAAAATATGTCTTTGGTTGCACCACCACTGCACTTGCCTGTCTTTATTGAAGTTCAGTGCCACGCTGTAAGTAAACATGGAACTAGACTTTGGTGGAAAGCCAGGTCCCTTTGGGGCCTTGAGCATTGCCAAATGATTTGCCAAATGATATGGAATCGGGAGTCGTACAGGAGAACCTTGACTCACACATCTGCCTCCCTCAGCTTACGCTAGTGTTCAATCAAAAGGGCTACGCGGAGTTCATTCATACCTCCAAACAAGCCCGTTCACTTCTCTGGTGACGCAACTTCAGCTTCTGTGCTGATGTTTGCACACAACCCAAGGTCTCTTGCGTTTGATGCTTGCAGGTTTGATGTTACAACCAACATGCCTGAGACAGAGCTGGAACTACTATCAGCAAGCATTGATGGTTGCGCGGCAACCTACATCATCTCCGATCCGAGTAAGACTGCTTCCCTCCGCGCGATCGGGACGCTGTGGAGTGGGTTGCTTCTGTTGGGTGGCAATCCTCTAAGGGCCTCCGTCAAGGCCAATACTCAGCAATATGTGGCGGCCGTGGCACAAGCAGTCACAAAAGTGCGCACAAGATACAAGAAAAGCAGACTGCCAACGTTGCTTGGATCGTACGACACCGAGACAACCGGTTTTACAGCCGACCAGATAGCTTTGATGTCTGCTTTGCCACCACGTTGGGATAGTAGGAACAAGACCGACACCGGCGGAAGGAATTATGTGCAACCGGCCAGGGATCAACAAAGTTGCGGGTCATGTGTGGCATTCGCCGTGGTGGCCGCAGCCGAAACTGCAGTAGCAGTAGCCCGCAACATTGACGTCAAGGATGTGGCTTTCAGCGAGCAAGGGCTCTGGTTTTGCCCAAGTGGACAAATGATGAGAACTTGTAAAACAGGCCAAGGTTGGTATATTGATCAAGCCATGCAGGCTTTGACAACATATGGTCTTTGGAGTGCAGATTGCATGCCGTACAACATACCAAAGGTGGGAATTACCAAGTCAAATAACATGTGCGAGAGGAAGTGTGACACAAAAGCACCCGGTAATTTTAGCCAGATACCAGTTGATGACATTTTTGGGGTTAAAGAAGCAATCACAGAGTATGGTAGTGTGGTGACTGCCATGGTGTTGTACCCCGACGTTTATGGCATGCCGTACAGGCCCGAGGAAGTCTACCAAACCATACCGGATATACCTAAAGATAAAGAGTATGTGATGCATGCTGTTGTACTAGTAGGGTACAATGACATTGACAATTACTGGTTGGTCAAAAGCAGTTGGGGTCCAGATTGGCCTTCTAAAGGCAAAGGTGGTGTGTTCAAAGTCAGGTATGGTGAAGCTGTTGTTGTTGATGTTCCGAGCATCACTGGCACTACTTTTGCCGTAAGCTGGCAAGGACCAGGCAGCAAACAGCGTGTACTGGCACCCCTAATTCCTGACAAATCCAGACCAGGCTGCACGTGGTATACGGCTAAACCTGGTGACACACTAACGGCTATATGGAAGGCATCAGTTGTGCGTTCCATGAGCAAACTGATTGATGATAATGGGCAAGTCCCAGGGGGTGATGATATACTACAGCCGCCATTGTCCGGCAAGAAAGTCCTATTGTGCCAATAGTATAGTTGACCCGTTCCTGGCTGCTAATTGCCAAGTCTCATGCAGCTTCCTTCTAAGGTACATAGTCTGGTTGTCATTGCAGAGTCATCACAATGCAACTGTTAGGTTCTAAGCGGTTTCAGATAGTTCTGTTGTATATCTGACCAGCTTTGCCCCACTGTTGTTGGCATGCTTGTTACTTGCATATGCATGAACGGCACTGATGAGACACAGTGGCGTGTGTCGAAACGCGTGTAGCCAAGTCTTGTTTGCATGGATAGTTTGTTCATAGCATATGTATGCTGCAACCTTTGTGTGGTATGAGTCGTCATAGTCGTGCTACTGGATCTACACAGTGTATTTCAGTACTGCGGTGCTGAATATGTTGAGGTGTCGGCGAAAGGTGGTGTAGGTTGTGTGCATGCCGGACGGCTGTGACTTCCGCCCAACAGTTGGCGGACCTGGATTTACCTGGAGTTGCACTGCTGCTGGTGTGGTGGCGTCAGCTGCATCACCTGTAGGTGATACAGCCTGCAGGCCGTAACCCTGGATTATGTATGCATGCTGCATGGCACCACACTTGATACTATACAGATGTTTTTCATCAAAAGTGTCCAGCCTCTTAGGATGGCCCACTGGTTTCTTCCCCGTTGCTGTTGTAGGCAAGCCTTTGTCCGGTCGCACAGGTTTGTTGTCGGGCCATATCTTCCCATGGTCGTATGAGTGTGTGGGATAACTTGTATACTGAAGGAACAACGCTACTAGGTGCTGTCCAGCCTCACTATTTCTACTACAAGCTTTGGCTTTCTTTTGCCGCTGTTGGCATGGCACATCTTGCTTACCAGGGGGTTGCCGCAAGTCATAGTTGTCCACGGGTGTCCCATTGGTATTTGCTGATTGGCTCGCTAACCCTGTCAACTCGTTCCGCGGTCTATGCATCAAATCTCTCAGACACAAGTACTGTACCATAGCTGCATAACTGATGTTTGTTCATGTTTCAAGGGGCTACTGTTGTTCGTAAACTGGTCTGCACTGAGGTTGCAGTGCATGCATGGATGACATTGTGTGGCTGCTGTTCACCATGTGTCATGCAGCTCCCTTCTAAGGCACATAGTCTGGTTGTCATTACAGGCTAATCACCGCATAACTGTCAGTTTTTAAGCTGTTTCAGACAGTACTGTGGTATATACAGACCGGATTTGCCCCACTGTTGTTAGCATGATTTTGTCTGCATATGCATGAAGGGCACTGATGAGACACAGCGGCGAGGTTTGAAACTCGTCTGCCTAACCAAGGCCCGTTTGCATGGATAGTTTGTTCATAGCAAATGTATGCTACAGCCTTTTTGTGGTTGTCATACATCCCTACTGTTGTTGGTAGGGCTGCATGTTGCTTTTAATACATCCCTACTGTTGTTGGTAGGGCTGCATGTTGCTTTTATCTGATTATTTGTTGGTTAGTGTGGGCATGTTGACAACACTACTGTAAAGCATAACTCCTTGATAAGCCCTCTTGATACCGGGGTGAATGTTGTTGGCCTATGCATGAATTAGCCTCTTTTACCAGGCACCGCACTCGGTGCTGCAGCTTTCCTCCAAGCAAAGATGGGTTTGCCAGCGGCTGCTTCGTGCCCTTACTCTTGCATATGATTAGCATTATGATACCCTCCTTTGACCGTTCCCTGCTATTGCAAGGGTTGCCTGCGTATGCACTCCAGGCTCATGACCTGTACGGCCAAGCTGTTGAATTATAGTAGTGGTGTAGGCAGCTGTGCTGCTAACGGTATTGGAGCTAGCTGGGTGGCTGCTTCCGCATGGCTGCTTCCATCTGTTGTCACCCGTTTGCTATGTGTTTTGAGGAAGTAGCTTTCTAGGTACGCTACAAGGTCATTGGGGTCACACATGACTTTGAGTTTCATAAGCTGTTGCTGAGACCAGCGGGCTAGTCCTTGCAAGGCTTGTTTGTAGCAGCATTGGTCTTGTCCAGTCAGCTCTGCTCATAATCTCTCTGCCACTACTTACTGAATGGCTACTGCTTTGTTGGTTTCTTACCCCATGAGCCATTAGCTGGCTCATTATGGGTATGAACCTTTGAGGTAACTCGTAGTAGTAGTGGTGGTGGTGGTCGGGTTAACGCTGCAATACACTCATTGGGCTGCAGTGCCATAGGCATTGGCAAAGTGCTGTTACTGCAAGGGGTTGCTGCGATGCCAGCATTTTGCAATGCTACCAGTGCTGCAAGCTGGTCTGCCGCAGCATCTTTTGGGGCGTTGTGGGGCTTGGGAGTGGGAATCGGCCCGTTTGGTGCAGCTGGACAGCACAACACGTGCTATGAATTTATGGCATGCTTGTTAACCCTATGCTTGACGCGCTCCAACCTCAGTGAATGAAACAGTTAATAAAGCAGATGCACTCTCACCCATACAAGCATCTTGAATGTCAATGACGTTGTGTGAGTGGGTATGCATCATGCACTGAGTGAGCGTGCTTTGTCATTGGAGTGTGTTTGTTGGCCATGTCCCTTCATTAATTGCTTTTCAGAAGATCAACAGGTCGATTCTTGGGTGGTATCCGCCTGCAATCTTGTTTGATCAGGCACATACTATTTTGAATACAATCCGGGCTGGTTGGCAAGCCTTGGTATTGGTCATGCAAGACTAGTCAGTACTGCGACGATCCCCATCAGCCCCATGGGCATATGTTTAGCAAGTTGTACCTTCGACGTAGGCGTACTAGTATACGTAGAATACTATGTTGAAATAGACTGTGGGACGCGCAGTGTGTGCAAGCTAGTTGCAGGAGCTCCAGAGGCTCGTTTATAACTGTGAAAGCTTAACGTATTGCACCAATGTTGAGATGGTAGGGTTGCACGTTGAACCTGTCTAGTTACGTGCTGGTCACTGTGAGCATGTTGGTGTCTCTGTATGTTTTGGTGTAACCCCGTCAATCGTTGCTAGCTTTGCAAGCACGGCCGTTTTGAGTCGTGCCACTACCAGCTCTGGGCAGACTTCGAAGGCATTGCTGCGTATAGTGCCGTTGTTACATATCCTGTTTGCATTGGCTCAGTCACTTTTTGTATATGTATACAGTAACGGAGCCATATCAAGGATAAGAGTCACCGACACGGGACCGACTGTGACATCCTGGCACAAGTGCCCCTGTCGTCTGCTTACTGAGAGGTTGGGTTCATTGTAGTCTGGCTACTACGGCCGCGGATGATCCCGTATTCGGACCGGGGCTGAGCCTTGTGCAGGACCAAAGCAGGCAAGCAGATCCACTGCCAGCATCTGTTACAAACCATGTTAAACATGTATGTACATCCTGAATGATTACAGCCAAAGCATTGTGCACAGAATGTCCATCCACAGCATTGATTTATGCACCGTGGCCAGCATTGCACAGCACGCCCAGCACAACAGGCACGCGTGGCGCCACACCAGGCTGAGACCCTTATCCCCCCAATTCAGCACAACCCGATCAAAGCCTACCCACACAATCCAGACACAAATCCTGATTACTAAACGCAATCTAAGCTAGGAAGCATGTGCGCAGTGCACGGTTGCTAACACAACACTAGCTCAGCAAACAGTGAAAGCTGCTGATGGACAGCAAGCAAAAAAATTCCCCTCAAGTGTACAGTATTCAAAGACACAGCCAAAACAAGGATTTAAGGTTTTATGTTTGCCTACTAGCGACTATCTCTCAGCAGCTTTTGCAGCTACTGTGCATCCGTTTGAACTCCAAGCAGCTGCAACATGTCAGCTATCGTACACTGCCATGCTAGCTGCTGCCTCAATAATCAGCCATCAATATACCAATCATCACCTCTACTCCTGACTATCAGAGATGTTACCACTACCAGCTCTGCTATTTGTGAAACTAACAAATCGTTCAGCGCGGTCTTCGCTCCGTGGCAATGCTGCCTGTGCCCTAGCACTGCTTGATTCATTCTCTGCACCAACTCTGGCAGCTGTTCTGGGAGTCACAGGCTGACTATCATTCTGAGCACCAGGCTCTGACGTTCTAATACCCTCTGCTACTGGTCCATTAGTCACTGCGTACCTACTGGCAGCATCAAAGCCTGCTCCTGCACCCTCTCTGGCACCAAGCACAGGCAATGAAATCTTGCCAGCATACCACAGAGCCCCAACAACAATCAGAGTGACACCTGTAACACCACCAATGACAACTCCAGCGACCCAGTTCATGTTGGTAGGCTCAGGTGCTACTAGGGGGGCCTGAGTGCGGTTGGTTGGTGGGGGCTTCACAGGCAAGGTGTCACTCATGGCCTGCTCAATGTCGGTGGTCGTGAGGTTGGTTGCAGCAACCTTGGCAGCTAGTGCTTCACCAGTGTAGCCCTGCAAGCAGTGCAGACGCGCAACCCACTCAATGAGCAACGAGCTTGACCTGATGTAACCACCAGCACATTTGCTGAGCTCAGTATCAGCAACGCATTTGCTGAGCACATCGCAAAGGCAAAAATTTCCCACTGGTCCTAACAGTGCAGCTAGTTCCACACCCCAGGCCCTCACTGACAAAGTTTGGTTCTGCTCTTTAGCCTGCTGTATTTGCAACCTTGGAACTGCAGCAGGACGTGATCCTTGAAAGCATAGCTTACCGTCTTGAGGTCTGCAAGCGCTGGCAATGTTGCTGAAATATGGTAGTTAGGGTCTTGTGCCAGCTGAGTACCGACTGTATTTGACATGGCCCTGATGTCGGATGCCAGGCTGCCTTGCTGTACCTTGGCAACAGCTGACATGTTGGCAAGAAGAGCAGTGGTGTTGGCACCACCATTAGCTGCTGATTCCTTGGCCACATCCACAAGCTTCTGAAGCTGAGCATTGCCATCAGAGACAACCTGCAGGTATGTAATCAGAAGTAGGCGTTGAGTGCAAAAAATGGGTGTGGAAACAGGCAGAAATCTGCACAAGGATGTTGGCTGCAGGGACAATAGGCAGACCCAGCAGCCCATGCATCAAGAAGCATATACATGCCCAGACAGATGCTGTTGAGGTAAAATTGGCAAACAGGTGCATCCTTCAGACACATGCAGAGTGCTCATAGGACCTACAACACCACTTACATCTGCTGTGCCTTCAAACAGCTCATCAAGATCTGAAGCCTTTGCTGCAAAGGCCAGTAGACGGCGTGTGGTACTAGGCATGGTGGTGTTCGCATCTTCAGCAGGCGCCAGACTGATGTATGCTCTCTTGTAAAGCTCCTTCAAGCCGGCTTTGGTTGCTAGGGCCTCGCTGCTGCTCTTCCTGCTGACGATAGTGTCATATGTGGCTTGCACCACACTGGTAGCGATGGCATTGCTTGCTGCCACGTCTCCTACGAGACCTGAGATCAAGTTGTCCGCTGTGGTCATGGCGGTCATGACCTGGGCGTTACTGCCCATGACAGCTGCGAGCGTGGTGTTTGCTGTAGACAGTGCTGCTCCAGTGAAGGACAGGAAATCGACCTGTGTGCAGCAGGCGCGACAAATAGAGATTACTGGAAGAGGTAGCAGGCAGTGCTGCAACCCTACCACAAGTCATGCATGCGACTGCAAACTGGCAAGCACATGACATAGACCTTTCCTTCACAGTGGCGCCCCTGTTATGGACCACACGTTTGCCACACCCAAACGTGCATGTGGGACTGGTCTGCTGGCCTGCTATAGCCGCCAGACACACTGTTCTGACACCCCGTGGAACTGTGCCAATGAACTGTGCCGAACTCACCTTTAGAGCCGCTGCATCATAGCCAAACAGCTTGTAGGTCTCATTCCAGAGGTGACCGTGCACAAGCTCACTGTCCTTGACTTCCTGCTTTTCAGCCTGGCTTGCAGGCACTGTCAGCAGGGAGATTGGTGTGATAGCTGCAAGCTCCACAGAGGGAAGATTCACATACATAGGGAAGGTTATTCGCACGCCTGTGAGTGTGTCGATGCATTCGTTGGCACGGTCGTAGCCGAAGCTGTACTGGGCTGGCCTGGCTTTCTCAGCTGTGAAGCGGCCCTTGCCATCTGTCAGGAGGTCTTGCATGACGGTGTCGAGCATAATCTCCTGGTAGGTACCCTGCAGGTGCAAGTATACAAGGATGCCAAGCTTCAGCCTTGTGAGGCATATATAGCTACAAGCGCTTGGCCGATTTGCAGCTTAAGAGGCTCAGCATTGCATCGAGCCACTAATGGTACCAACAAACACATGGCAGGGGATTGTTTCAGGGTTTTTGGTAGACCAAGAGCACATTCTTGTATCCAGCATGCACCAAAAGCCGGCTGCAGAGCCATATCCAGCCTGACACCGGTGGCAGCCTCTGTTGGGAAGTGACGTAGAGACTACTGTGTAAGACATTGTAGATATCTACATGTAACCGTTACATGTTCACAACTTCCCGCAAACAAAGGACAGCTGACCTTGCAGTTCTTCACACCAGCAGTGTTGAGGATTACGCCGGCAAGTGTAGGCGCAGGGTAAGCCACGTCCAATGCTGCCTGAGTGCTCTCTGCCACAGCTGTGTCGTTGATTACAGCAGACTCCAGCAGCAATGACAGGCCTGGGCCTGAATGATAGCTGTCCAGCTTCTCTGTGGAGTTCTTCTCACAGCTGTCCTTGATGGAGTAGTACAGATCGTCCTCGGCAATGCGAGCGGCCTTGGTGAGAGCAACCAGGTCCTCATGCAAGGTGGTGGGAAGAGGTGCCGCATCATCCAGCTTGTAGTACGTGTCCTGGAATCACAACAAACCGCCACAGCACAACTTATGCAAGACTGACCAGGCTGTATAACACTGGTTGCATCATCCTGCTTGCAGACTACTAGCCTGTGGATCTGCTTGTACGAGTGACAGCACGTACAAGCAGATCGTATGTGTGATCTGCTTGGATGTATGTGAACGTGACAGCACCTGCCACAAAATCGTAGCACCTAGGTCCTGGCAATCACAGGCTACAGATCAAACGCAACCTTCGAGTTGATCAAGGCATACCTTGACAGCTTGCAACACCTTATCAACAGCAATGAAAGCATCAACTGCACTCGCTGTGATGTCTGGCTTGTCCAAGCAGAGATCTGCCAGCTTGCCCTTCAAGTACTCGCTGCTGCTTAGACTTGAGGGTGCAGTCAGCAATGTGTCGGCCCACTGCAAGAATACAGCAGGAGGTCTCCTCTTATACCACAGCTCAAAGATGCAGGTGTTGCGGTGGAACACAACAAGACTGTGAGCAAGGTGATATACAGCCAGCAGCCAGGCATTTCAATGGAGACTTGCCTGGACTATGCAACAAAGTACCAGGCATGAAGGGCTGTAGTACTGTATACTTGTGCTGTGCAGCACACCAAGACTTACCAGCCTGAAGACCTCGTTGCTGAGTACAGATGGAGTGCGCTGGCATTCTGACAGCGCACGAGCCATGGTGAGCACCCCGAGCACTTCAGCAGATGCTGCAAGGGCTGTAACGCCGATCTTGACCTGGCTGGTGTTGCCACTCTGGATCATCATGAGAGGGTCTGCAATCAGAAGCACATAGCAATTGGTTTGAGAAATGGTATCATGGCAACCTTCACAGAACAAGGTCAGCGGCAAATTTGCAGCAGAAGCATGTCTGGATGATCAGAAGAGCTTTCAACGTGCACTCTTGCCCACGCGTCCTGGCATCATCCTGCCATGGCAGTGCAAGTCCACCAGCATTCTGCCTGCTGCCGCCCTGCACTGGCCTGCGGCTTAAGTGCATTGCTCTATTCCACAATCATATCTTGTGACACCACCCACCTGAGTTCATCATGCCCTGTCCATACTGTCCATCAGACACGCCACCACCAGCGCTGACACTGGCAACACCCATTCTGTCATGAGCTTCATCATACATTCCACGGATATCATTGTTCGTCCTCTCATAGGTGCCCTCGCCAAGTGTCAGCAGGGCGATGGGGGTCACGATGAGGTCTGGAGCATAAGAGGGCTGGGCACCAGAGTCCTCCCCTGGGTAAGGTGTGAGGCCACCAATGGGCACTTTCACGGTTACACCTGTCCAGCTGTCAAGGCAGCTAACCTCATCAGGGTAACGGTTTTCTGGAGTGCCAGCATACGGGCCATTGGCAATGGCCTGAATACACAGTTGCAAGACAGCATGGCATTTGAGAGCAGCAGCAGCAGCAGAGTCGTTCTCCATGATTATCAGCACTTGGTACGCATGTTGCATTTTCACTAGGCCTAGGCACAGAAGCTATCTTTAGCAGTATATCAGGAACTTGACAGCAAGCATTCCTCAGCTTGCACAGCCTTGCAGCATGCTGCTAAAAAGCTAGCAGAAACTTCACCAATGCTAGTGCTATACATGGCGTTCTAGAGTCAGCATGCTGAGCCACTTGCTCACATGTCCAGGGCCTGTAACAGAGTCAACTGCCCATGTGCCATTGGTCTCCCCAGTCGACAGGGGACCAGAGAAGAAGTCCTTGTATGGAATGCCAAAGGTTGTATCATTGTTGAGCATATCCTTGTCTTTGTCTGAGGCATCGAGCTGAGTGTAGAAGTAGTAGTCGCCCTGCGATCACAACAATCACAAAGTAAGCAGCAGCTATGCAACAGCAGTAGGTACAAGCAGACAAGACCGAAAGCAACGTAGCCCAGCAACTCTGCAATGTGAAGTTGCTGACGTACAGCAGTGCTGAACAGTTGCAGGATGACAGCAGCAAATGCAAAGGCCAACACACTCACCGAGCAGGCGTGGACGTAGCCGATACCACGCACAGAGGCCAACAGCTTCACTGGCTGGCTGCCAACTTGCAGCCCACCACTAGCGTTGAGTGGAGCAATGGGTTCCAGGTCACTACCACAGGCATCCTTGGGAGGCACACCGTGCCTAGGGACGACAGCAATAGGTGCTGAGTCATCAGTGGTGTTAGTGACATTGGGGTTTGTGATGACACCTGGCAAAACTGTATCATTGGTGCCAGACCAAGTGGCATTGGGAATGGAGGGCAAGTCCCCAGTAGTGGCGTTCGTTTGGGGTGGGACGATGACAGTACCATCCTCAGGCAGAATGACAGTTCCGTTGGGCAGATTCCATTCAGGGGGTACCAGTGGAGTGGCATACTTCTGGCCGGTGAGGTCATACAGGTCACCCGAAGGCAAGCAGATCAGGGTGGGAATGAATCGCAGCACCTCAGCTGG
>NSMO01002897.1:0-10629 GCA_002588565.1 Coelastrella sp. UTEX B 3026
GCGGCAAACGCGCTGTATGAGCCCGTTCAATCCCGTGCAAGATTCTGCACAACATTTTTCAGACGGGGGGCGCGTAACCACTGCTCTCACTGCTGTGATGTACACAAGCTACCTAACCACCTACTGTGCAAGTTGGGGGACTCCATGCCCTGGGGATGAGTCAACAGCATAGCAGCAAGAAGAAACGGCAGTCATATATTGCCCCGCCTCCATCCCAGACAGCATGAATGACTTTGACACTGCAGCATTTGCCAGCGCATTCGACCTGTTGCATGGCTCAGCCACATTCATAGCACAACTGCATCACAAACAGCCAAGCGCGATCCCCTTTTCGACTGCCATCGCAAAAAGAAGACGTTGAGCAGATACTATGTTCAGAACAAGTCCCAAGACACGCAAGCACTCACAAGCCCCACATGCTCCAAATCCTTCAAATTTCGTTCTCTTTTGCAGCAGCAAGCGGCAAAATCAAAGCATAACGCCTGGCTGTAGCTGTCGTGTGTCACCCCAAACTGCGACCAATAGCACTTGATGTGGCGAACAATTGTAAGGGAATATGGATACCAACCAAAAACAGCAGGATGAACCCCTAGACACCGCTTCAAAAGACCACCAAAGCATGCAGAGTAGGGGATTTGCAACCAAGCCCTAGATGATTCTATCTATCAATGCTGCTGGCATCCCGCTGCTGAGAGGACAACAAAACCGGCAGGTGGGTGGTAACTGGGGACAACAACAGCATAACAAAGAGATGTTACAAGTAATATCCAGCTGAAAACTATAATGCTTGGTTGCAGTGTTGCTAAAGGTGATTGGACCCTGCTTCTGAATGCGACAAAACGCTGCAGCCCAACCTACAGACACACCACCACATTCATCATATGCCACCTGCTCAACTACGCACATTTGCAACCAAATGGTTCAAGCATTGTGGGGTAACCCATGGTGGGTTAACCAATAGCACAGCTGTTTTGCAAGGAGCATTCTGCAAGGATCATGCACAAGCAGGTAGCACACCAGATACCCGTACCGGTCCTAATGATGGTTAGCTGTGTCTGTTCTGAACACATGCGTTGAGGCATAACAGCACAGAGGAAGCTGTTTCGGAATCAGCACAGGGCAAGCAAGCAGCGAATACAGGTACCTAAACCAGCCCTCATGTTGGTTAGCTGTGTCTGTGATACACGCGTTGAGGCATCTCAGCACACAAGCAGGGCACTTCACCAATGACAATCACGACCTTCAACTCTGACTCACTCATTGGCAGCTTCAAAACCGGGGCTTCCGACAATGCACACACGGTATGTCTAATGTCCTCAAACAAGCCGGCTCCTGCATGCGTCACCCACAGCAAACCATAAAATGGATGCTCTAGCCCATTCTGCTGACCGCTGCATGCAACAACCAAACACCACTTCCATCAGTGCATGCATCACCCTCATAATACTCTCTAACCCCGCGAAGATAACTGACCCAAAACGGTGTGCCCCATAGAGCGAAAAAAACACCGCAAAAACACACCCCAGCCCCCCCCCCTTTCCGGCCCTGGGGCTGTTCAGTGTGTAATTGTGTGATCCCTCTTGGCCATACAGTGTCTGACATGCTGGAACGCACTCCATACAAACACATGCATTCCCACATTTGGCTGACAGCAGTGACATTAGGATCGTCTGTTGCGTGGTTGGGCTGTAGCCTGCTGTTTTACAACGCTTATCAGACACAATGGAGAATCAACAAATGACGAATTGTTGGTAGCCACTGCACACTCGAAAGCTTTTAGCAGTTGGACTCCTGCTGAGAAGCAGCAAGAGCACGGGAGCTCTTAGCTAAATCTTCTTTTAAACACACTGCGCTGCCTGAACCTCCTGCGGCGGCTGCCAAGGGCGACCCTGATGAGTTTGTAATCAACCGCTAGAGCTCACCAGCCCAGCAAGAATGTGGTGTGTCTATCAGCACTTTTTAGTAGAACATCCAAACCTATGCCTGCTGTTGTACAATGCCTGACAGACAATGATGAATCTTATGGATGCCGTTTACCCTTGGTTTCTAGCATACCAGCAGCCTTTTGAGCAAAGCTGGCACTGCAAAACACAAACCTCGAGCCCAGAACCTGGACCTCCACCCAAAGACACATGGCATGTTTCACCCAGCTGCCACCTGCTGCTGCTGAGGGCGACCCAGCGAATTCACCAGAGCTCTTGGCACTTTGGGGCGACTCTGGTTTAGTCTATACTACTGCCAGTCTACTCAGCACCCTTGAACATCCAAGCGAGCGCCTTTTTTGCATAGTCCCAAGGCCCCTTTGTACGACGACCTGCAAATGCACAACATAACAATGCATTAGCGGAGCAGTCCGCCAGCGGCTGCAGCAACAGCACTGCATGCTTGCATGGTTGTGTGGTCATAGTGTGCTGATCAGCTCAAGCATGGCTTTACAGTAGGGGGCTGCGGCATCTGCTGCAGCTGCATCTGCCGTGCCAGTGAGCTGTTACCTCTGTACTTAACTTGGTAGACAAGCAATGAGCAGCAGTATAACCAACAGAGGTGCAACCCCCATGGCCCAAACAAGCACGAGGTCTGAAACGTAGCGTGAGGTTTTACTACGGGTCGTTAACGTGGTCCATACATGGGCCAAATCAGTCAATCAGGTTCTCATTATGAACAACCATCATGCATGAACCCTAACCTCCTGAACTTCTATCCCTACTGATGGCCTACTGCGCTGGTGCTTGCATTGCTGCTGCTAGCTATCAAAGGCACTTCAACAGTTATGTTTACATAAATGTCATCCTCGTAAGAATGTACACAATACCCACAAAGGGATCTATACAATGTCATAAAGACACCGGGATAACACCTCACACCTTCCCCAGTGTGCAAGAACATGTTGGAGTCATGGATTAATGGCAGACACTACATGGCACTTGCACACATATCGCAGTGCACACAGCGCCAGCACGATGCTGCACATATTGGACCCTACTAGTCTGCAATCAGGTGGCTACCAGAACACCACAGATCTGTACACCTGCGTGTGTAGATGCCACAGTGCACAGAGCACCACCACAATGCCGCCCACATATTGAAACATGTGACTTCCATCTGGGGCGGTTTGCTAGCCACAACAAAAACACCCACAAACAGCCCTGATGTTAGTGACAGTACCTATGCAACAGCACAGCATGTCAGACACATAGCACAAAAACAACCAACATATTGGCTGTATCTACTACCAGCAGGCCATCAAGACTGGCAGACATATGTGACCACTATAATTTAACCCCTGACAAGTTGATGTGACAGGGCCGGACCTATGACCACCAATCACCCCACCTTGAAGGCTGCACATCCAATTGCATCTCTCAGTTGCAAAGCTGCACCCCACTCAGCTTGCAATCGCTGTTCAACCGTTTGCCAGTCCCAGACTACGCTGCTGCACAGCTGCACGCTGCTGAGCAACACCAACTAAACCCCTGCCAAAAGCAACTGTATATACACAGGCTGTTCCTGCTGGGATCAACATTACTGTGCAGTGCTATACTGGTACTAGCCTAGATTCGTGTTGGCCAAGATAATTACACTTCAGGACAGCCCACAGTATCTATATACTATCTATCAACAAGCATCCCGCACGGTGAAGGGTCTACTCTATTCCATTATGTAAAATGTATCAGGATCAAAAGCTGTTGGCTAATGTACTGCTGTGCTGCTACCACCACTGTCCGTCAAATTCGTGGCTTGCTTTGTATGTAAACCACAACTACAGGAAGCAAGTCCAATGGATGCTCATACATTGATATGTGCATTAGCAAATCAGCGACCACTGCATGGTATATCGCATTCCAAGGTACCAAGGCATGTGCAGTAGTCTGGCACCAACCACTAGACGGTTAACCGGCGGGCTCACAACTGGCCGCAATGCTTAGCCACAACTCTACGCCTTCTGCGCATGCAACACCACAAGTTGGCTCTACTATCAATGCACAAACAAAACAGCCAATAATTCAGCCACACCACTGGACAGTTCACAAACAGAACAAAAAATGCCCTTACTGCAACTTACGCTGCAAACATATGCCACACCACAAGTAGGCTCTAACGTTGATAAGCACCCTCAGCAGCCCATGCTCTAGCCGCACCACAAAACAGTTGGAACTTGGGAGAGGTGACCCAATGAACTGGCGATCTGCAACTCTATGCCACAAACAGATAGCCTACCATGGAATAAGCTCTGACGTTGATGCACATAGGGGGGAACCACTATGGCAAACCCATGACAAGAAAAGCATGCAAGCTGCTTTATACACCCCTGCCTTCCTCAAAGGCATTTCCTGCGGTGCCTGGGCTGAAGGCCCCATACGCACAGTAGAGCTAAAACAGCAGATAAACAGCTGTCCTGATTGTTTGTCAGTGAAACCCCTGCCTGGTTGTAGTCAAGTGCGACCATATCGGTAACGCAGTGCATGCAGTGCTTCAAAGGAGGACCGAGTCAGAGGCATCACATGAATGCCAGGCTTGAAAGCCCTGTGGAAACACCATAACAGTCCTGTATCCATATACCACAACCTGCTGCAGTACAATGCTGTTGAAGCCACGTGGAATGCCAGCGAAATGAAACAATGAAAGTCTGGCGCAACAGAAGTGACACACATACCTAGACTTCACCACTGAGTGCACCTGCAGGGTGCGGAGCTGCACGATGGCATGCACCTCATGAAGGCCCAAGAATGAGTCCAACAGTCCGACAACACACCAATACACACCAAGCACATGAGTGAGCAAGTTACAAACAACAGTCAATCGAAACATAACCAAGGCACACACACACACACACACAGAATCCAGGGTGAACATGTAAGCACGCAGCAACACTTCCAACTTGACAAACACCCTATACACATGCCTAAGCATGAAGTAACATACATATACGGGACCAAGGAGCCAACACAAGGCAGGACCAAACAGAGTTTGATGCACTGCAGCAGTATGTGACAAGTAGCCTCACTGCCTCTCATTTGCCATAAAGAGCGCCAACCAAGAACGTCAGCGTATTTACATGTAACCTTGACTCTCTCAGAGACACTTTGGCAGTCTATGTCATGCAGGATGCGCTATGCCTGAAGGCTTAGCAAAAACGACTAGCAGCAGCAAATCAACACTGTTTCTGGCTTCGGCTCAAGCGCATACATTCTAGAGACAAGTTTTAGGGTCACAGATACAACAGTACCGCATGTGACATACCCATCTCAAAACACACGACAGTATACGACACAGTATCAACATTGCACGTACACTTCAACATATACCCAAACATACACCAGGAGGCTATCTTGCAACACTAAACAAGCTCTGGCAAGTCAGTGAGTGTCACATAACAGTATTTGTGATCCAGTGTAGGACTGTCATTTCATGCCAGTGCCCTCAGAACCCAGGAAGCCCTACAGAACAAAGCTAGATTTCTTCAAAGCTTGCCAATACAGTCATTGTGTTGTCCTGCTTGGGCCAGGCGCTGCTCGGGTGAGTAACAAGAGTATACGCATTCGCAGCGCCGCCGCCACTGCTGCCACGTGACTTCCGCCCGCCAGTGCTGCTGCTGGCGCCGCCCTTGCCGGACGGGGCCTTAGTACTCACGCCAGACGTTGGGATCGAGACACGATCGTGCAATGCATTGGTCGCTGCTGCCATAGTCGCTGTGCTGCTGCTGCCGCCGATACTGCTGCTGCTGCCATCGCCTGCGGCAGCACAGGTGTCAAACAGCGCAGTGGGGATCATCAGTGAGTCAGCAGTAGTAGCAGAACTTGCATTGGCCAGAACATTGGCGGCTGCTGCTGCTGCTGCTGCTGCCGCTGCCGCCGCTGTTGTCCCCACTGCACTGTCAGCACCTGTGCTGCTACAGGGAGTGACAGCAGCAACACAGCAGGAGCTGCAGCAGCAGCAGCTGTTAGTACTCAACACAAAGCAATGCACAGCGGCAGCAGCACAATCTGCTGACCTCCTCCTGGTATCTCAGGTGTATGCAACCCAACTGGGCCCTCTACATCTGCAGCTGCCCTTCCCACAACGGAGTGAATGCCTTGCCACCGTGTATGTGGTGTGTGGCATTTGCAGTTGCTCAAAACGCCCCGAAGCGGTTGCAACAATGCATCCAAAAACCTTGTCATGCACTTGGCGCCTGTCAAAGGTGTCTAGCAAGGTAACCGCATATGTTGCCAGCTGGGATCCTAGAAGTGGCACCTTTCACTCAACAATTAGTTGTCGTGTGACACATTAACAGTTGCAAAGCATTATGCTTCTCTGGAAGGCAGTTCACAGGCTTCTATTGTTGAGGACTCACACCCCAACACGTATGAGTTGAAGTAACCTAACAACCAACAATTGAATGAGAAACGATCTGAGCTAAACAGTAGAGTGAAGCAACAGCAATCACTTACTTTTCCTTGGTGCTGCAGCAGGCCCTACATCAGCTGCCAACCCAGCAGCTGCTGCCCCTGCTGCCACACCAGCAGCAGCATATGCCACACCACCACTCGCTCCCGCTGCAGCAGCTGCCGGCTGCAACTGCTGCTGGTCAGCAGCACCTCCAGCAGCAGCAGTTGCCTTAGCTGCACTACTGCCACTGCTGCTGCTCTTAGGGCTAGCACTCTTGCCAGCTGCCCCGCTGCTGCTGCTGCCGTTACTGCTGCCGACGGGCACAGCAGTAGCAGTGACATCAACTGAATCAACCACTTGTACAGTGATCGGTATGTTACTGCCGTTGTTCCTGCTGCCAGTGAAGCCTGCTCCAGACCCCCCGGGGCCTGGTAACAGCCCTAAACCAAGCCTGGTTTGTAACATTGTTTCTTGGTCCATTTCAAGCACTGTTCGCGGCTGTGCTAATTTGGCGCCGTTGCGTTCAACGCAGTCAACAAATGCCAACAGCAGGTCCTGCATAACAAAATCGAGGTATGCAACAGGCACGGTGATCAAGACACAGGACAGGCCAAAGCTCATAATGATTCATAGAAGTGTTTCCTGATCCGTTCAAAGCACTGCTCAAGGCTGTATTGTGACTTGGCTCCATTGCTCAACAGAACTCACAGACAGCGACACCAGGTTCTGCAAGACAAGAAACAAACAAAGAACAGGCAGAGCGGTCAGCAGATGCACGAACCCAGCCTGGTTTGTAGCATTGTTCCCTGGTCCATTCAAGAACTCTTCGGGGCTGTGCTGGGTTGGCTCCATTGCATTCAATACACTGGAACCACAAACACCAACACAATACACAAACACCAACAAACGATCCTGCATGTATAGGTATGCACCAGGCATCAGGACTGACTATTGCATCATACACCAGCCTGGTTTGTGGCAGTGATTCCGGGCCCAATATGTACGTAGAACGCCGCTGTGCTAGCTACATTGCATTCAACACAATCCACCAACGCCAACAAACAATCCCGTAACAAAAAGTATGCACCAGGCAGTAAGACTGAAACTCTGTCTGTCATATCCTCTAACTTACGTCATACACCAGCATGGTTGTAGCGGTTGTTTCCTCCCCCACTTTAGATACATTACGCCGCTCCAATGCACAAAAAAACTCGCACAATTCAACAACGCCAAGAGGAGGTCCTGTGAGGAGGCGTGAGTAGCAACCTGAAGTTGCCTCCACTCTCACCTGCTTGATGGCCATGAAGGCGTCCCTGTTGCTTGCCTCACAGTAGAAGCTGACATAGATCTTCACATCATCAAGGCTAATCTTGTCCAGGAAGACTCGCCGATGCAACTTATTGATGATACGAGAGTCATTCCGAACAATACGGCGAATGTCCTGCAGACCAACAGCAGTGCAGCCGGGTAAGACACAGCAGGTCCAAGACCGTCAGCCCACGGGAGTAGAGAGAGGGTAAAGACACACTACATTTTGTTATGCATTAGCTGTCTGCTTGTGTGTGTGCAATGACCATGCCATTATCATGCTACCATAGGTTACATACTTTTACAGTGTGCGTATCCGGCTGCATAAGCCGGGCGTAAAAGCGAAAACAGAGAGTGAGTGCTTGACAGGGTTTCATCTGGTCTTATCCTTTGTTGGTTGCAATCGGTTCCCTATTGGGTGTGTTGAGTACCATTCTAGATGGTGAGGTATTCACTGTAACTTCTCTCTCTAATTTTATGAACCTCCTGGGTGTGCACGCGACAAACACGAGGCCACTGGCAGCACGCATGGCCGATGCAACTTGCTGGTAATACCGGACAATCTGACCGGTGAGCAATGTTGAATCTCCTGCAGACAGTGAGGTGCAGCAGGCTGTATCTCCTGCAGACACACACCAGTAAGACGATAACCCAGGACAACATGACAGCGTATCAACAGCACTATGTCATGAACACCACATACATCTCAACAGATACTTCTAACAGTGCCAAATAGGGGTGCTCAGGGCGCGGGCCCCACTCAATGATGGCATTGACCTTGTGAACGTCTTGTACTCTTACGCACAAGTACTCATATCCCTCCATCCCGGTTCTTCCATATAACTTATCTGACACATAGTCTTGCTGAACTGCGATATCACACACATACAACCAAATAAGAAATATAGTGCAAAGAGCTACAAAGCAGAAGCACTCAAGCTGCAGACCCTACCTGAATGATGGCATTGACCTTGTGAACGTCTTGTACTCTTACGCACAAGTACTCATAAAACCTCCACTCCCGGTTCTTCCGTGTGACATTGAGCACAGTGTTCTTGCTGAACACTGCATTGGGTATCACGTACATCTCTCGCTCAAAGGAGCGAATGAGAGTGCGGTACCAGCCTACATCGATCACGATGCCTTCTACAGTTTGGCCGTTTGGTCGGAAGCAGACTTCCTCTCCAACTTCAAAGGGCATCTGCAGTGTTTGAACACACAGCACAGCACAGGGAGTTGAGGGATAACCGTTGTACCTCCCGGCTGGTCCAAAAGTGACTTGATGTCACTGGGTAGATAAGCCGCAGAACCGATGGCCGTAGGGCTAGGGTGTCTAGCAATGATGATTGGTAGACAGTTAGTACCAGTACAGGGAGAGCATTGGCGCGCATCTGAATTGGGCCCAGTGCATGCATGCAAGAGAGATACAGCCACAGGGACCATCAGTTCATTGCCCCCTTTAAGCCACACCTCTGAATCCATTGGCAAGGAACCACAGGCAGCGACAGCAGTGCGAGGAAAGGCTTGCTGCCCACCCTATCAGGCGAAGCTGAGTTGCTATGATCAAATTCAACACACAATCGACCAAATCATACACTATTGACTCAATCAGAGCTCTTGTGGGGTGGGAGGCGACAGGACACTTTCAGCACTGGCAAACCCGGCCAAAAGACAGCCAGCTACAGGCGCAGCTGTGAAGCGAAGCAGGGGCCAGCCGACAGGGAGGCGCCCCAAAACCTGTGGCAAGCAACAGCCATCTTTCCACCCATGACCTGACTGTATGCTACTGGACGCTTTCAATTCAACTCGCCCGCTACACCCCTGCCTCCATACACTGCTGGTTGTCAAGACAAAGGGCCCTTCAGACACATCAGCACCCCATCATTGCAGCGCGCCCCTACGTTCTGGACTTCAACACACTTGCATGGGCTCTTGGCTTTCTTGCTTACAGCAAGAGCGTAGTAGCTGGTGACTGACCGTACCATAGTTCTGAGCAAGAACCCCTTGAATAGGCTCTCACAGATGTCTCTGCTCACCAGACGAATAGCCAAACCAAGATAACCCCGCACACATCATCATTGCACTGAGAAGTTCATCCATGAAGTGGACCTGCGGGGGTCGACCCATCTGACACACTTAAGCATGGGCTACTACACAGGGTAAAATCAGCATAGGTTTAGCCCTAAACTGGGCCTGTACCTCTCAGTCAACACCACATAAAATTTACCAAACGCAGCTGTGATGACCTTTTGCTGCTCGTACCGTGGTCATGATCAGGAAACCATTGAGTAGGTTCTCACAGATCTCCCTGCCCGCCAGACCAATGGCCAAACCTCCAATACCTCCAATAGCCAACACACTGCGAACTTCAAGACCTAGGGCCTGCAGTCACACAGGCAGCATGCACGCACAATGATGATTTTTCATACAAATGCACGTATGGAACATATTTGCACTGTGCATGGCTGCTGTTCTAAGCCAGGGTCGTGGCTTTTGCACCGCTATCAAAGATGCAGTACACCCACTGTCAACAAGTAAACGCACTCAGTGTGGCGAGCAAGCACAAGACTCATCCTATACAGTTGCATGAGAGTAACCAATTGCTGATCTGCATTGTGACTGCAGTTGCACATGCAGTCAGCTTGCTGGCCAAAGCTGTGAAACACGCTGCAGCTTGCACGAACGTTTGCGCCATGCGAAGCTGAGACAGCCAGCGAGAACAATCAGTGTCTGCCGTGCAGTATTTCAATACCGCTCTGAGCCGATTGGTGTCTGCCCACGCTTGAACTCCCGGCAGGCAAACAGCCCTTTGCCACCTATGCTGGATGGCCGAATGCCCCCCCCCCCCCCCACCCCCCCCCCCCCCCCCCCCCCCCCTCCTCCCCCCTCCCCCCCCTCCCCCCCCCCCCCTGCTGGCGAAGATAAGGAGTGGTCCAGATATCGTAGCAACAG